>JAHKOV010000071.1:0-180175 GCA_019055205.1 Fusarium cerealis | reverse complement strand
TTTAATTAAATAGTTTTTATAAATTAAATATAAAATTATATTTTAATTAAATACCTTATTAATAGTAATATAGCTTTATTTATTTAACTTAATAGATTTTAATAGTATATTAAATATTTAATTTTAAGTTATTTTAAAGGGCTTAAAAAGTAAAAATAACTCTAGCTTTATTTAAAAGGTATATTATTATAAATAGTTAAGAATTAATTAATTAAATAGTTAAATATAAAGTTAAGGGATTTATATTATATTTATTTATTTATTATACTTACTTATTAAATATATTATATTATTAATATAAAATATAATTACTATATATTTAATAAGTAGTTATATACTATTAAATTCTATTTTAATAGTCCTATTAATAAAAATAAAACTTATTTTAAGCTATAAAATTTTATTAGAAGAATTTATACTTTTAAAGGTAATTTATATAAGGCTTAAGATATATATACTAATTTCAAGGTCTAGGCAGATATAGGAGTTCTTTTAACTGCTTATATTACTCTTACTATTTAACTTATTTATTATACAATTAACTGCATAAGAGACTATTTAATTGAGAGATTTAATAATATTAAAGAATATCTTAAAATTCATTTATGCTAGAAGTTTTACAGCTTCGGCAGTTTTAAAGTTAATAAGAAGGACCTTGACCCTTTCCATAAAACTCGAGTCATGGTACCGCGAGGAGTGGGACAGCCTAATCATGTGGCTGCTCCTCTCTATGTCGAAGCTTCCGAGTTGAAGACGTTCAGCGTTGCAGCTACCGACATATCAGTGTCTGACTCGTCAAACGTCTTAATGAATGGAACAAACGGCTCATCCCGAGGTACACTAGTTGCTTTACCCCTAGTCTACAATGCTCAGCCGTATGAAGCTTTGCCGGCGATTACCAACAACAAGCACTTTGGTCTGCAGCATGATGGAACTTACCAGATTGCTAGTTAATGACGATACCTCTCTCATGTTCAGAAGGTTACCATTTAAATAGCTAGTCCTATCCATATTAAATTACTCCTTTATTGATAATTCAATTTTACTATCTTTTTATCTGAGCCATATAGCTTTGCTCCACTACATATACGCCGCAATAACTACTGTTCTATATAAATCAGTCTTGACACAGCATATTTAGTATATCATCCACATCCAATACATCCGCCCATTGATCCAAGTCTTGATCTAAGAACATGTTCGGATTCATATTCATATCAGGGAAAGATCTCTCACTTCTACGTATTGACTCACAGATTGTTTCGTAGATCTGACTGACAACCCTCTTACTACAACGTGCCGTCAAAGACCAATCACGCATGCTTTCAAATAGCCCAAGCACCATTTCGATCTGGCTTTTCCATTCCGAAACTGCAGGGTTTTGAGGCTGCCTTACCATACTCAGTAGTGGAATCATGACTGCTTGGTAAAGATGCCATACTGCATTCCACCCTGACATCTGATCGTTCTTCCAACTCTGAGCTATATCCTCGATAGCTGTCTTGGAAAGCAGTTGACATTTTTCGATGGCATCTTGGTCGGCTGGCTGAGAGTACACGCCAGGTTTTGATGCAGCGTCCAGTAATGCTGGTCGACATAGAAGCATACGTAAGTTCCAGTATTGCCACCTCATGGTACATCGACCAAGGTGAACCAGCTCATCGCACTCTTGATCGTCACCAAGAAGTGATGGAAGACTGTCAAACCAACTGATCAACATATCATCGAATCGATCCCGGTCAGAGGGTTTGAGAAAAGGAGTGACGGTGAGCTTGTCCTGAATCTCAGTGGCGATCTTGCAAAAGCGAATATTCTCGGCGAGTAGCATTATATCCATGTCAGGCTCCGAGTCCAGCTGTCCATGCCCGCCGGTGCTGAACTTTGGTGGTTGGATATCAATGGAAGGACAAAAGCGGCCAAAAGATGGTCGACCCAAGGTCATGGAGGCTAACGTATCTAAGCAGACTAAACACCACCAGATACGGCGTCTCAATTCCACGACCTGGAGCTGATCACCTTCTTTGTCTTGGTCTGATGGCTCGCGATGAAAACCAAGAGCACTAGCCATACGGAAAGCCGCACCTAAGATAGCATTGCCTCTGTTGGGTCGATTGATGTAGTGAAGATAGTGACCTCCAACGATAGCAAGTGCTTGTAACGTTTCGATCTGACTGCTGCCAAAGGCACTAATATCTAGATGCCGCATAGCATTTGTATAGTATTTGTAGTGTTCCCGATCACTTGACTTGCTAGCTGCAATACTGCCCATGGCAAGTACCATGTTCAGCAGTGCAAGCCAAGGCGAGTCATGCCGATTACCACTGAGGTAGGTTGTCCGAAAGGATGTTTCATCAAGCAATGGAGTCATTATGTGTATTCGCTTGAAGTATACATCGACAAGTGCTTGTCCCTTTCTACTCCACTTAACGCAAGGATTCTCTGTTGGAGACTGAACCATTTGAGTACACTGCATACCGTTATCGCGTAAAGAAGAAATTTCATTGTAGGACTCCTGCCGAGATGCGAGTGAAGCACGTAGCTGAGGTCGCATCTGAAGTATTGCTCCAAGAGCCGCCCTGATGGATGATATACCGAGGTAAGAAGCCTGACGGTCTAACGGAAGGGATAAAGCGTTGACATCATCAGCTTCGGCGGGTAAAGGATCACGTTCGCGTCGATCTTCATCCCATTGCGAGTCTTGAGTAATCGATTCGTTTGGTGTATGATCCGACCGAAAGGTCAAGGTCGTGCCATTAGGACTAGGACCAGCGTTCAAGACAATATCACGAAGTTCCTGGTCCGATAATGAAACAAGATCTGATATATCTCGGTTTGGAAAAAGGCGAGCTAAAATGGAATCGCGTTCCTCGAGACTTTTGGATAAGTCTTCAAGTGTTCTGTCAGGGATTAGAAACTGATTATTTCTCTTTGATAAGACCACTAACTGTTTAGAAACTACAGGACGCCTGACGGGCTTGACGTAGACGCACGCCGCTCGTAACCCACGATAGTCACACCTGTTGCAAGGTTGTCGCCCATCGCAGCGTACCTTTCGGCGCTTGCAATCTTCGCATGCGCGTAGACTTCTTTTCTCATTCGAGGTGCGTGAGCTAGGCTCGTCCGCAATGCTTTGAACTTACGAGACATGAGATCAGTCGATAGGCTTGAGATAAAAGGTGGCGTGACCTACAGGTATAAAACATTGTGGACGCGTTTGTGCAGTTGCTCTTGTCTGATTCCACGCACAAAGAAGATTTGCCATTAGCCATCAAAGGTAGTTTACTGTGGAGAATGGCCTTGCGTATTCTGATGTGCCTACATCCTTATGAATGCCACAGACGCGCAGAAGTTCCCCAGACTTGTCAATCCAAGGGATGAAAGCTTCTTCCTGCCCCCGCATTGACTGAGTCGGGGGAAATAATACTAGCCCTAAAGGAACCGGCTCGGGACTTCCCGTGATTCAATGAGGACTAGCGGCATTTGTTTATCCTCGGCAACAGCACGATCTACAACATGGATCTACGGACAAGGACTCTGGGCCTGAAGTCAAGCAACACTTATTCATGTGATTGATGATGATATAATATAACAGTAACTATACTGGATTTTAGACAATGGCATATGTATTTCCAGGAAAGGAATAAGAATGGTACCTGATGACATGGTATCAGCTCATCTCCAACATATTGGCAACAAACAAGGTAACAGCGAATAACAGTTGAAATATGGGAAGGAAGACTCCTCTGTCAGATGTTATTTCATTAAAGCTAGAAGAACTTGATTGAGGTTTCAACGACAACGATAAGGAGTGAGAAAACATCTAAGTACATGCAAAAGGCAGTACAGTAATGCGTCCTACAGGGTAAGTGGTCGAAATAAAACAATTGAAATAGTAAGGAGTAAAATTGTACAACGACCGTACATAGAGAGCGATTTATATCATGATGAACTGAGTGGAGATATTTGATAGAAATTGTTCATGTACTCAAAGCTGGTTATTTATCTTTGTGTTGGGTGAAATAACGTTTATACTTGGCGCGATCATGGAGAATTTCGGACCCTTGCACATTAGCAATCCAGGTAAGATTTATGTCACTGAAAAGAACTTGGTAAAGGTGCCGTATACAATCAAAAATCTTCGCTCAAGTGGACAGGTTACAAAACCTCATCTGATTGAAGCTCATATCATAATTTGTCAAAATGGTCTGAGGAGTCAGGAGAAAGTGATCCGGAACTAGGTCCAAGACAGTCACGGGTAGACATTTCCCGTTAGCGATCCAAGAGCCAGGGTCCTCAGTTCCCGAGCCAGAAATGGAATAGTACAAATACCGGCCCGAGACTATTTAGTAATAGCGTATTACTGGGTAGTCCCAATATAAGACACAGAGTAATGAGATGTTAGGCAATATTACACCAGGGCTTCTTAACTGTCAATTGAGTATATACACACAGTTAAATTTGAGTCTCTAGGAACCTGGAATTACCATGCGGTATATCTTGAAAAACCCGTCGGCTATGCCTGTAACCGCCGAGCGAACCCTTCTGGACAAGGATTGGTCTTTCAAAAAGACAATAGATGATGACGACTCGTGGAAACCCGTGGCTCGGGTGCCTACTGTCGCCCATCTAGACCTCCTGGATAACGGATTGTACGTTTCCAATACTCTGCGCTATAATACATACTGATTGCCTGATACGGTAGAATTTCCGATCCATTTCTTGACATGAATGAGCTCGATGCCGAATGCGTCGGAGAAATAGCATGGACCTACCGTACAGTTTTTGACTCCCCATCAATCGATGGTGCTGCTGTGTACTTGATCTTTGAAGGTCTTGATACATTTGCTCAAGTCTCGCTCAACGATAAAATCATTCTCGAGAGCGATAACATGTTCCTCAGCCATCGAGTCAACATCACAAATTATCTCCAAAGCAAGGAACCCAACACGCTTATCATCAACTTTGAAAGTGCCCTACTCAAAGGCCGAGAACTGCAAAAGCAGTATCCAGACCATCGATGGGAACTGTTCAACGGTGAGGCTTCTCGTCTAGCTGTGAGAAAAGCACAATATCACTGGGTAAGAAAAGTAAGCGAGATAAGCGACATATCTGGCTAACCAAAGACAGGGTTGGGACTGGGGTCCATTTCTCATGACTGCTGGTCCTTGGAGACCTGTTCGTCTTGAGGTATTTTCTGCTTCCATCAATGACATGCTCATCAAGTACAACATTTCTCAAGATCTCAAAAGTATCCAGGGTACTATCGAGCTCGAGGTAGAGGGATCATTCGACAAAGCCGATGTTTGTATCTCATTGAAGGCAGGCTCTGTTTTCACTACGTCAGTAGCCCGGTCTAGAGAAAGCCGTCTTGTGGTCCCTTTTCATATTGGTACGTATTCCCCAGCCCAGGCGCATTTACGCAGTATTGACGATCATGGTAGATGACCCCAAGCTTTGGTTCCCTGCTGGGTATGGACCTCAATCACTATACAATGTGACTGCCACCATCGCTCTTGATGGTCAGCAGCTTGACAAAAGAAGCAAAGACACTGGTTTCCGCCAAAACGAACTTATCCAGAAACATGATTCTCATGGTCAATCGTTCTTCTTCCGGGTCAACAACATCGACATCTTCTGTGGCGGCTCTTGCTGGATTCCAGCGGATAGCTTTCTACCTCGAATCACATCTGCCAAATATCGTGATTGGCTTCAACTCATGGTAGAAGGAAATCAGATAATGACAAGGTAAGATATTGCTGGTAGCCTCTTCGTCTATCGTCACTGACATGACATAATTCAGGGTTTGGGGCGGCGGTATCTATGAAGAGGACGCTTTCTACGATTGTTGTGATGAGCTGGGCATTCTCGTCTGGCAGGACTTTATGTTTGCCTGCGGAAACTACCCCGTAGGACCATCTCTCATCAAATCTGTGCACCAAGAAGCAATTCAGAATGTTCAACGTCTACATCATCACCCGTCCATCATCATCTACGCGGGGAACAATGAGGATTACCAAGTTCAGGAGTCGTGCGGTCTTGACTACGACCCAGAAGATGCGGATCCTGATTCTTGGCTCAAGTCCAACTTCCCTGCGAGATATTACTACGAGCACCTTTTGCCTGAGGTGGTCAATAACATGTCTCCCGCAGCGATATACTGGCCTGGGTCACCATTCTCCCATGGTAAATATTCTGCGGACAAGACTGTTGGTGATATGCATCAATGGAATGGTATGTAACAGATCCTTTCATAATCTCGTTTTGCATTGCTGATATCCAGTAGTTTGGCATGGTACACAAGAGAAATACCAGGTCTTTGATACACTGGGAGGCAGATTCAACAGCGAGTTTGGCATGGAGGCTTTCCCCAATTTATCAACGATAAAACAATTCATAACAACCGAGTCGGAACGATTTCCACAGTCTCAGACAATGGATTTTCACAACAAGGCTGATGGCCATGAGCGACGCATTGCAACTTATGTGGTAGAAAACTTCCGTCCCCTTCCGGATCTAGAGGTACGCAAAAACCCCAGCAAAACTCAAACCGCTCCCACTAACCTGCAAGTAGTCTCATTTGTACCTTACCCAGCTTTGCCAAAGCGAGGCCATGACTTTTGCTTATCGCAGTTGGCGTCGCCAATGGGGTGATGATCGTCGTTGCGGTGGTGTTCTCGTTTGGCAGATGAACGACTGTTGGCCTACTATCTCTTGGTCTATTGTTGATTACTTCCTCCTCAAGAAACCGGCATACTATGCGATTCGTCGAGCTTTGAAACCCATTGCTGCGGGTGTCCAGAGACAACATCATGATTGGAGCGTTGTTCATGCCAAACCAGCAAAAACATCCTCATTTAGTGCTTGGGTTACGAGTAGCGAACAAGAAGCAGTTGAAGTTACTGTTGAGGTTCGTTTTGTTTCCATCAAGACTGGTAGTGATATCAGGGATAAGGTTGTGAAGAACATTACTTTGGTTCCTAATGGGACTACAGATGTTTTGGAGGGGCAGATTGATCACACCAAAGATGAACCTCATGTTATTTCGGTGAGGATTCTGAGGGATGGTCATTGTATTTCTCAGGATGTCGATTGGCCTCAGCCCCTCAAGTATCTTGACTTCTCTAACAGAGGTGTCAAGGTTGAGAGAGCACCTGATGGATATTTCATCTCGGTTGAGAAACCCATTAAAGGCTTGGTTCTTGAAGAGGTGGCAGGTATCACTCTAGAGGATAACTGTATCGATATTGTCCCGGGTGAGAACGTGATAATCAAGGTAAGAGGGAATAAGGAATTGTTAACAGGTGTCAAGTACAGATACCTTGGGATGTAGATCATGGGTCTCTTAGTTGCGAAGTTGGAAAAGAGGATTATGCTTACGAGATGCTAGAGGCATTGTATAGGACATAATGTTCAGCAGCGTTACGTGTACAAAATGCGATTCATGATACTCAACTAATTATAGTACATTCCTTATGCTGGGGATATCCATTTCAAACCATATCTCCGTGACTTTCCTTAGTCTGGCCACCTGTAGGAGAAGGCCTACTACCGCCTAGGCGTCGCTAATTAAATAGAATATGAGGTTTGTTTCTAATTGACTCTCTAAGCTTTTCCTTACTGCAATCTATCTAGGTATAGCCTATATTAGAACTAATAGGGTATAAAGGCATTCCTTTAAGTAAGAATTAGTTAGCTATATATTAATTAAAAGAGGCAGTAATATTAAGATTATTTATAATCTATTTATAGAAAATATTAAGTAGTAAATTATTAATATTAAGTTTATATTAGTAAATATATAAAGTATTATTATTAAGTAGTTATAAAATATTATATCTCTTAATAGTAAGTAAAATTAATTAAATATATTTAAATAAAAAAAGTTTTATTAATAGCTAATAAGTTAATTATATTAATTAATATTAAAAGAATATATATATTTAAAAACTATTAAGTAATTAAGGAAATTATTATAAAATTAATATTAAGTTAAAAGGATTAATATTAATAATATTAAATTAATATTTTATAGTTAAATATAATATTAAAGTATTAATTATTATATAATATTATTTAATACTATTTAAAATATTAATATATAACTTTATTATATAACTGACTTAATACTATATATAAGCTTTTACTTTAGCTTTAAGCTTTTTATAAACCTTTATTTTAAATTAATAATAATTACTTTAATAACTTATTAGCTATTAACTATAGTATCTTATAGCTTAATATAGCTAAAAGGCCTACTAATTAATATTTATTAAACTTATAACTACTTAAATTAATATTAGTTAAGCGTTAATTAAATATTCAGATCGCTCACCACTAGGTAAGTAACTCTACAGAAGTCAATACAAGTCAGGGACAGCAATAAATCATAAGTGCTTAACCAGCTGGCTTATGTCTCAAGACAAATGCGATGCCGGGTCGAGCTCAACCGAGCCTGAACAAGTTAGATAGTTGCGGGGTTGGACTAAGGTAGCGACAAGTAACAATTGAGGATGAACCTTGCTTTTGCGTCATGTGGAATTGACGTGATCAAGGCGGCCAACATTTCCCTCCAATCGGTTTTGGAACATCGCAATTGTGAAACAACCCATTTAAACAACGGATCATAGTACTGAACCCGACTCCATTCTGTAAATCTCCCGTGATGATGTGCATCAAAATTGCCCTCTTCAGGCTCGGATCAATATGAAATACTTATTGGGGATTGATTCCGACTGTTGTGTAGTGGGTAGTAGAAAGTTTATCTCCTTGGACTTACGGTACCAAAATAAACCTCTTGATAGACTGGGCCAAGCCGCATAAACTGACCCCGTAATTTCGTCCCTTGTGCTATAAGCGGTCAATTATTTTGATCCCCTGAGCCTTATGTCCGTAGTACCCTGTTGGTAAATCCTGTACTATTCCATTGGAAATATAAATACAATCCAGTGAATGCCATCCTTGAACCGCCATAGATCAATTCTTTCATCCTTGGTGATTGCGCCTTCTGATCTCTCCAATATGAAAGCAATCATTCCACTCAGCCTGGCCACCCTTGCCGCCGCATTGCCTGGCAATATCCAACCAAGACAGGCAAAGGCACCGGTATTCAACATCAATGGAAAATCCCAATACTTTGCCGGCACAAACACCTGGTGGATGAGTCACCTCACATCAGACGCCGATGTCGAGCAAGCCATGTTTCAGATTGCCAAGAGCGGGCTGAAAGTCACGCGCGTCTGGGCCTTCGGAAACACCAACACTGGCACTGATCAGCCTGTGTACTTTCAGTTCCTCGACACGGCTAAGAAGACCATCACTATCAACAAGGGCACCAACGGCATTGCCCGTCTCGACGCTGCTGTCGCCGCCGCGGAGAAGAACAACATTCAGCTCGTACTTCCGATGCTGAATAACTGGGATGACCTGGGTGGTATCAACATCTACTGCGCTTACTTTGGATGCACCCACGAGACCTTCTGGACTCATGCCGATGCCCAAGAAGCCTATAAAGACTATGTCTCTTTCATCGTTAATCGATACAAGGATTCACCAGCCATCTTTTCCTGGCAGCTCTGCAATGAACCTCGCTGCCAGAACTGCGACACCAGTGTGATTACCAAATGGGCCACAGAGATATCCAGCTTCATCAAATCCCTAGACTCAAAGCATCGTGTATCGCTGGGCGATGAAGGTTGGCTCTGCTCTGACGATAGCAGTCTTGGTTACGCATACTCTTGCTCCGAGGGTATCGATTTCGAAGCAAATCTGAAGATCTCTACACTTGACTATGGGACGGTACATATGTATCCCATCGGTTGGGGGTACAATTATCCCTGGGGAAATCAGTGGATTCGTGACCACGCAGCACTGGCAAGCAAGTATGGCAAACCTATTGTCATGGAAGAATATGGCGTTGAGAGCACAACCTCGAATCGCACTGCTGTGCTTAAGGAGTACCAAGAGACCATCCTGAGCACTGAAATTGCGTATGATAGCTTCTGGCAATTCGCATCTAATCTTCCTAGTGGGGCGAATCCATATGATGCTTATGCGATCTTCTATGGCACGCAGGAGTATCAGGATGTGGTGATTGACCATGCTAAGACTATCAGCGCGAAGGCTGTCTGATTTACTGGCCGTGAGCTAACCCTCTTTACGATGTTCTGATTGGCCTTTGGAAAGGTATCACATTCTTTGTATCATTATTATTCTTCTACCATGATATTTTGCGAACGAAACAGATAGCTAGATAGGTATCTATGGCTTTTGCACTCAATGAAGACGTTGGATATTTACTATTGCCCACGATGACTTCCACAGTGAATGTGACGAGTAAAGTAGATTCTGTGATACTTTGTAGACTTGAATATACAGCAACAATGAGATGGAGCTGGTCCGGCCAAATCAATTTGTTGTTTGTATTTTGCTTTAATACTTTCTTTGCAAGATGGGGTTGACCAAGGACTTGTATTACAAAATATTCTATACCACAGATTGATCAAGTCAGCAGCCATTCGTCTCAACCTTGGTCTCTGCCGGTGGATGAAACCTAATCCATTCAGGATACCACTCATCAGTCTCAAGTACTCTACACTCTGGAACTTCCGCTTCCAAAACACGCAAAAGCTCTTGTGTGTAGATTTCATAACCATCCTGATTCAAATGAAGACCGTCATAGAAAAGCCGCCCCAGTTCAACACTCGGCACCGTTTTTAAAGACCCACGCAGAATGTCCCCTTCTTTCCAACCAGTTGTACGCATCATAGCAGTCCAAAGGTCAACGACAGGAACGTTTTCACTCTCGCCGATATCCCGAATCATTTGTGCATACATGGCTACTCTTTCTGCCCTGCCCTTTCCGTCGTGTGGTAGCCGATAGTCTTCAACTGGAGAGGGCGTAACAAGAATGACTTTTGTTTCATGAAGCCTCACACCCTCCCAGTCTAGGATACGCCGGATATTCGACTTGAACGTTTCGAGATCACAGTGCTGAGGCTCGCCAGGACTGCAAGAGTCGTTGGCGCCAAAGTGTACCGTCATAACTGCAACGCGAGGCACAGTTTTCGAGGGGACCACTGCTGGGAAGAATGATGGGAGGAGAGTTAAGGCCGAGTTGGTGTTGTATCCACCGAAACCGCGGTTCAGAACATCGAGGCGACGCATGTACCGTTTTGTCAGCTCAGTTTGAAGTGAGAATGCGCCTTGTGTAATAGAGTCTCCGAAGAGAAGTATTTGTGGCGGTGGAGGGAGAGACGCGACTTGGGCGACGAGTCCTGAGTATGATGAGTCCATACGGGTAGTTACTAGCAAATATTGTGGTGCAGACTGTGTTGGCGGTATTTTGCGTAGTGTTTTGTGTAAACAGAAAACTTAGATTGTAGAAGTTCTCAACCCGAGATATCTTACGATGCTCATCGCTTGAGGCATATTGAGGTTAGTGTAGTTGGGGGCAACACGCCATTCCCAATACGCAACGGCCCGTGATCCTATTTGGGCGCGGGATCATCCTCGTTCTTCTGGACAAGAGGGGGTCGATCCGGGGAAGTGGCTGCAACCCCCGCATTTCATTCGGCATTGTTTTCCGGTGCGAAAATTCACCCTGGATGTTGAAGGTGTGACAACACTAACACAAGCGAATGTTATCAGGCGATCACATACTTAAGTTGTAGTCGTCCCCAGCATAATGTTAACGTGTCGATCAGCCATCTCCATTATTCAATTCTAACATTCCTCGTATCAAAACGCAATGAAGGAAGAAATCCATACCGTGGAACAAGTTCCCGGCTCGGCAACTGATGACCTGGTGGCATCCAAGACCGCAAAGGTCCAGAATGTGGCCTACAGCGATGCCATTGCCAAGGACAACCTCTCTCGAACAGCACCATCTGTTCTCAAACTTTACGCAATCGTTGCCTTTGTTACTCTAAGTATGCCAGGCCAAACCTATATACTCCAACATGCTAATATTCATAGACAATTGCGGCAATGGTTTCGACGGAACCATCATGTCTTCTATCAATGCCATGGACCCATTCCATGCTTTTTTCAACACTGAAATGCAAGGTGCTTCCATTGGAGCTGTCTTTGCCCTTTATAGTGTTGGAAACATCCTAGGCTGCCTCGTCGCCGCTCCCGCGTCTGACTTCTTTGGCCGTCGATACGGCATGATCGCCGGATCAGTATTTGTCATCGTCGGTACCATCATCCAAGCCGTTGCTCAGAACGTCGGAACGTTCATGGCGGGCAGACTGTTCCTAGGTTTTGGCTGCAACATTGCAGTTACAGCAGCTACCATCTATCTAGTCGAGATATCCTACCCTTCTTGGCGTGGAACTCTCACTGGTCTCTACAATGTTTTTGGCTGGTATATCGGATCTCTTAGTAAGTGTAGATTACAGGTATTGCCGATATGTAACTAACATTCTGCCAGCCTCGACTTGGACTGCTTATGGAACGGGTCGATTGACTTCGAACTGGTCATGGAGAATTCCCATCTTGATCCAAGTTGTCCCCGGGGCAATCATCCTGCTTGGAGCATGGTTCATCCCCGAAAGCCCAAGATGGCTCATGAGCCATGGAAAAGAAGAGCAGGCCCTAGCTGTCCTCACCAAGTATCACGGTAACGGCAACCCCGAATCAGCAGTTGTACAATTGGAGCTCGAAGAGATGCGCGCATCCATCGAATATCAGGCAGAAATCGAAGCCAGCCAGAAGTGGTGGGACTACCGCATGCTTGTAGACAACAAGGAGAACCTACGACGAATGTACTTGCTTTTCCTCGTCGCTATCTTCTCTCAATTTATCGGTGGCTCGGTCATCACTTACTACATGCCCGTCATTCTGGAGAATGTTGGTATCACCAGCTCCTCTCAACAGCTTCTTCTCAATGGTGTCAACGTTATTTTCGGCTTCTTCAGTGGTGTGGCAGGCTCATTCGGAGTCGAGAAATTCGGTCGCCGACGTCTATTTCTTTGGGGTGAGTTTTCCACCATCGCAGATGCAATCAATGCTGACATTCCCAGGCACGTTCTTGACAGGTCTTGTATATATCCCCATCAACATCATCGCAGCCGTGTCCAAAGGTCACGTTAGCACATCAATGGGCTACGCCTTCATTGCCATGATCTTTCTGTACGGCATCTTTTGGTCTTTCTGCTGGACACCTCTGCAGTCCCTCTACCCAAGCGAAATACTCCGCAACGATATTCGAGCCAAGGGTATGGCGGCCTCAGGCTTCTTCAGCGGTATTTCCGGTTTTATCAACACTTATGCCACACCGGTCGCGCTTCAGAAAATTGGTTGGAAGACGTATACTATTTTTCTCATTTTGCATTTTGTTGAATGGGGACTGATGTACTTTGCTCTTGTTGAGACAAAGGGTCGCTCTCTTGAGGAGATTGATGAGATCTTCAAGAGTGCCAATCCTGTTAAGATGTCGAAACAGAAGCATGAGGTTTATATCAAGGATGGCGCTGGTGTCACTGCGGATTTGGGGGCAAAGGATATCTAACAATGCTTCTTGTTGATCGTGCTAGGCTTATTTTCTACAAGCTATAGTTTAAAATTATCTAGCCGTTTGTATTGTATTACTTTGTTACTTCTGTGAAATGTTTATCTTTTAAATTGGTAGGTCATATGATTCTTAACAAATCTATTGCGGCAATTAGGTGACTTTCAGGATGTTCGTAACCTACATCCAGATTTAATCAACTATCAACTATAACCATAGCATCTCCCTTAGCCGCTCGAGTAACTGTCCTGCATGAAAAACCAACAATGATTGGGTTGAAACACGGTGGCGTTTCTTACTCTCCACGCAATGTACTATGTACCTTTATGCCAAGATGAAAGTGAGGCTGTCGAAAGATTGTCTCCGCCAGAAGGCCAGTTGCTACGACTCTAATAATGATGTAAAATATCACCTTTCTTTCCATAACCTAGCCAAATAGTCACTGTGTAGTTCAGTATAGTAAGTACCAGCGACAGAAATCGCTTTCGTGCCTAGCTGTTTCATTCGCGGAAAGCAGACGGAGATTATTTCTACTAATACTGACCCTTTAGCTATAAGGTCTTTTTACTCTTTATAAGGCGCTTTTAATTTAAAAAGCTAAATTAATTAGTATTAAAGCTTAAGAAAAAGCTTATAAGCCTAAAAGACCTTAAAAAGAGGCTTATAAGAAGGTTTAATATTTATAATAATAAAGTTATCTTTTTTTATATAATTAAATTGAATTATTAATATAAAGCTTAATATTAAGACCTTAAATATTAGCTCATTTAAATTAATAAGGCTTTTAATAATACTATTATTAAAATAATAAAAAATATAATAATAAAAAATATAACTATAATAATAAAAGTAATAAGGGCTTTTATATTAAATATTATCTTATAAGAGGAGCTATATATATATAAGGTAAATAGGTAATTAAGGGTTCTGTTAAAGTAATATAAAAAGTTAAGTTTAAGGTAGCTTAAATCTAAAGAATTTATTAATATTTAAATTATATATATAAATTCTAATTATTTACTTTAAATAAGGGATTTTAATAATATTAATAATATATTTAACTGTAAATAATTAAGTTAATAATAGTCTTAAAAGTTTAACTATAAAGCGCATAATAGTATTTATTAAATTTAAAATTACAGTTTATAATATTTCTTATATTTAAGTAATATTCCTACTTATAAGTTAATATAAAGAGCTTAGTAATAATTATAGCCTATATAGCATATAGAGAGATATATAGTAGACTATATATAGTAGATGTCAGTAAATATTAATTGCTATTCTAACTCATAGCCTGTAAGAATATAATCTGAGCAGGGCTCTCTTCTACGACCTTAGTAAAGCATCGACTACATATAGGCATTTTATATGGTCGTCATTGTTGGCTGGCTCTAGTTCATCTTCGTCCTGGTTCATTAACACCGAGCGTATATAGAGCGCTTGGAAGAAACGCCAACATCAATAGCCACAAAGCCAACCACAACGAGGCCATCATTCACCGATTCAGAGCCATTACGTTGTTACCGGTAACCAGCAGAGAGAAATTGTGTATCGAGAAATAGAAGACTGACCGAATGGCCTTGCTTTGAACATAACAAATACGCACCTGGTACCAATGACAGTAAAACGTACAAGACCAGGTACTTTGTTGATAGGGGCCTAATCATTGTGCAACACCGTCAATTTCCAAAGAGAATTGCTCCTTTGCTAACGCCATCAACCCACAAATATTCTTCAAAACACATTCCCTGCCCGTCTTCGTACTGAGATCAAACCACTGTGTCGCTGTGACCATCAGTAGCTGAGACGGCGTAACCCCAAATGTCAACTCGTCTATATACTCATTCTCCACATCGAAGTGTAGAAAGCAGGCATAGTTCTGTGTAGCGTTCATGATAGTCACACTGCTTTAGTTAGTCACTGGATTAAAAATAAAAATAAAAAATTCACACACCTTTCGTCCTGAAACTCGTCCAGTGGATCAGTTGCTGTTGCCAAGATAGCTTCACATGTCATCTGCGCTAAGCACTCATCCGAAATCACCGGCTTTCCCTCAACAACCTTAAGACTTCTCTTCGCCTCGAGCAGCGCAACCATATTCCTCACCACCACAAATCGGTCCTTTTCCTCTTCCATCCTCAGACACAATCCGCCGTCATCAACAGCGACGATATGGCCGCCCAACATCCAGTGAATTGGTGATGGGAAAAACTAAGCGAGCATCTATTCTCTGCCTCCTCTAAATAAGAGAGAGGGGAGGCAAATGACAACTGGAAAATCAAGAAAGAGGGGAAAACTTTCAAGATCATATCCATTTCTCCAAGAGTCTTGATCTCACCTAGCAAAAGCGAGCAATCTATTTCAATCTCCAACTTGGCAAGCCATCGACGTGGACATAACATTTTCAAGCCTCATCAACGGCTAATAAGACTGCAGAGGCAGTACGCGAGGCACGCTTATCCTCCTCAAGGCTCACAGTAGCCACCTTCAACAAACATTGTGACCACACCCTACCTTGCTCATAAGCAGAAGGGCGACCAGGCTCTCCAGACTGACAAACTCCCTCGAAAAGAGATCACGAGCTAAATCAACTGGAGGTGCGCCGACTCACTAAGGGGATGATTTTGCCGCCTCCGCTGGCAGATGGCAAATGTCTGACTTGATACTGGGTAGCAAGTCACTTTTGATGTCCCTCGCGCCACCCACAGCCTATAAGGTAGCTGTGCTACCATGATCACAATGCGTAATGTTTTCAAGCTCTGTGAACTACCAGGCGTTTTCGGACGGCAGATTCCGACGCCACTTCCATCAACTTACTCAAGTCAGACTTACAAGCCTTGGACTGCACCAAGTGGAAAACCGTGATGGCCAGCGCTTATTTGCGAATATTTAAAATTATACTTCGAAAATGCAGGTTTGTCGCGCCGCTTGGTTTGCCAGACGAGACCAAAAAGCCGTTTTCAATCTTAAAACACGTGCTACTTTTAGTTCGAGCTTACGGAAGCTTGAAACTGAAGTCAAATGCAGATTCGGGAATGACTCATATTATCATAAGCCGGCGATTGAAATAAACTTTTTTGAAGACTCTGTATATACCTGCAGGGGCTAGGACTCTCCAGCACTTGATTGTGATGTCAATATCAAGATACAGAACCAGCTCTTGTCTAGCTCCACACGAGGCTACAGTTACTACAGCAGTGGGCCGAAGACTCCTTTTGGCCATGGCTGAGGAATTTACTTGTCGAATTAAGCAGGCTATCCCGATCGGGTTAAAAAGTATACAGTGACTAATCTTGAAGAACTGGATTTCTTATTGCATGTATCTTCATTCGATCTACACCTACTATTTCTGTTCCCACTTCGAGTTATGGTGATTGCTTCGCATTGTAGTTCGTTCGCCACCCATCCTCACTCGACCGAGGGCTCTCGATATTCCATATACCGCGTTGTAGGCGCTAAACAAAGCCATTGGGTCAGCCAAAATTGCCTTTATTAATGAGAATAAATATCTTGCGTTTTTATCTTATCCAGACAGTCTCATTAAAACCAGTGCAGTGTTATATAGTAGAAATAACCACCTTGATGACATTAGAAACCAGGTAAAACAAGGTTTGCAAAATCCAATCTAAGAACCGAAACACAAAAAACAACACGTGAACCACTCCTATAAGAAAACCCAACACCGAAATTATTATGAACAGCAATATATACCGATCTCTTTGCATTCGACCCCGTTGTTCATGATCGCTCATCTCCAAACGTACTTGTTTTTGTTCAGAAATCGGATTCTTTAAACAAAGTGATGTAAGCGCAACCAGGCTCAAGTTCTCACCAAGGTCCCGTGACATGGCAATATCCCGACTCATGGTCTCCCACATTGCTTGATTCAGGACAAGAGGGTCATATGTAAGTGGATCTTTATGTGTTAGTATCGCGCATGATACAAGCAAAAGGATAAGCTCACATTTCCAAAAACCATCTTCAGGTCCCGGCCAAGGCCATATCTCTGAAAAAATATCGTCTTCCGGTGTATTCTCAATCTCCTGACTCCATAGGGCATACCGGAATCGTTTCAGAAACAGCCAGAAAACGACGGGCGGTTGCCGCGACTGATATCCTTCCAGTAGTGTTTCGAGTCTGTCGTCTGCTGAATCTAGTTTGGCATTTCTGAGCCAGACGCGGATCATGACTAGTGATTTCTTCAGATTTAGAGCTTTGGTCTCATCATCCGATAGAACATGTGGAGATTTCCATTTTTCTACGGATAGATTGTATATCTCAACAATCCATTCGTTTTCCAGTGGATTATCTTCGTCATTTTCTGCTAGGTTGGGCTCGTCGTCGGCTTTTGTCATGCTCTCCGCCGCTTTTTGAATGACTGTATCTTGGACTTTTGCATCGCCTTCATGAGGAGGAGTCTCTTCCTTTTCCACGTTCTTCCCTTTGTTGTTGTTGTGGCTATCCCCAAGCTCTTCGAGCCATCGTGCAGTTACATTCTTCAGTGGCTCGTCTGCGGGCTGATGGTTGTCTGTGGTCACGCTGTCGAGCACTGTTCGACTCTCCGTATCCTCCAAGCTTCCATCAGTCTCGGGTTCAGAAGTCTGTTTCCCTTTCTTTCCAGTATTTTGGTTCTCGGTATGGCTACTCTCACGCTCTTCAAGCCATCGTGCAGTAGCATTAGTCTGTTTCTTGAATGCCTCGATATCAAGATCGTTCCACGTTCGCTCAAATCTGAAACTTGCTGTAACATTTCGCCCTTCAGCAACCATGAAAGTGGTCAATTGTTCAATATACCTCTTCTGATCTTGAGCATATTCTCCACTCAGCCTTTTGCCCACTTCGCATGGCTCTGTCAGGTACCATTCTAGAAGATCTAAGAATGGACCCTTTTGGAAGAATATGATGCTTAAAGCGTGAAATGCATGGTCTAGAAGCAGACCGTTTATGGCCCGTATATGACGCGTGGAGATCTTGAAGAAAGGGAACAAAAAACTATCCGTTTGGCGAAGCTGTCCATCCCATCCCGGCCGTCCCATCCCTCTTCCGTTGACATAAGTCGAGTAATTATTGAGGGCTTTGTGAACGGGAAGGTCTTCAAGTATAGACTTGGTGCCAGTGCCGAAGACCGAGTCTATGAAAATCTGTCGCCACTGCTGACGCCGAGCCTTCAGTTCAGGATCCGCATCCTCGTGTGGTTCTGGAAGATGTTGGTTTCGCAATACGATCATCAATCTGGGAGAGATAGGTATGAAGAGGTGAAATTTGGGACCTAGACGAAGGAATTCTCCAGTCTTCTGATCCTGAAAGTCAACAGTTGGCCCCTCATGAATAGTGCTCGCCGTTTCAGGAAAGATAAACTCCTCATACTCGCTCGATGGGGTACAAAAAGACATCCAAAATTCCATGATATGTTCCTCGAAATGTAAAAAAAGCGCATTATAAACGGTTGCCTTCAGTGTTTCTCGCCAATTTGCCGAGACACTCATATCAACATCGATGATAGCGCTTAATCCTTGCAACCAAACATCTATTGGATGTTGAATGCCGCGTTTTTCCATGAATTCCTTCAAGAGATCCTTGTCCTTTCCTTTGTAGTCATTGATGCTCTGGTAGTTGTATGTCTTGAAGAACCCTGAGCTTCGTTGTTTCAGTAGATAAACAAACTTGCGTAGTATCGTCTGCTGTGTCCTGATAATTTTGACGTGCTCGTCTCCACGCTGATGAGAGGCGATTATCTTCCGAATGATGGGACTAGCCGCTGCCTCCAGCTTGCTAAACTTGACCTCTAGTTCCCGAGGAGACACTGCCATTGGTGACTTGTCTGTGTACATATCATCCAGACCGCAGACTCGCTTGATGGATTGCTCCTCAAATTTAAAACCTTCTGGCAAAAGCTGCAAACAGTTCACGACCCGGTCTCCAGGGTATTTTCCCTTATCGTGCTGATGCTTCTTGCATTTCCTTCCATTATGAGGGGCGATGGGACAGACGAATGGGTAATCGAAGTTTCTCAGAATAAATTGCGGAATGAAATGTTGGTACTGCGGTTTGTCGACTGACATGGCAGCAATCAAATGATGAACGACAAGCGCTATCCCGCTCAGATGACAACTGTAAGAAGTTTACTCCGTGCGGTCCTGTTATCGTTAGGAAGAGAATACAGACTTGAAGTTGATGCCTGATGTGAAAGGATGAGGCGCGCGCTTAGACCGCGTCACTGTTTAGTTACTCAAAGTTCTACCTACCCTACCCCTCTCGCTTAAAGGCGGGGTAAACATTTAACTCATCCAATCGCTCAGCTGAAATTCCCATTTCTGCGGGGCTTAACACCTCCGGGGTTCGCTGTGGCTAGCTGAGATTAGTTAGTAACAGTTAAATAAGTAAATGCAGCAAGGGAACCTCTGGTTCTAATTAATGTGGAGCGACGTCATCTGCTGTTCGTCTGTAGGAGGCTGACCATTTCAGACCCCGCTTCTCTTATCTTGTGACATGAGCCAATGAATGAATGGCACCTTGCTTATCTAAATTCCATTTGTTAGTTTGAGAATAATGACCCCAGCTAAAGATGGAGACATTAAGCCATATACACGGAACTCATCAGATAAAGACTTTTGTAAATTGCTTTTAGCGGCTATGGGAGGGATTGTTACAATTTGAATACGTTCTGCCCAGGCGAGTACAGCGCAAGCAAAGCCCAATCCTCTCCTTGAAGCTCTTCAGTTTCCAATGCCGGTCTTCTCTATATACCGGGGGTGCGTGCTTGTACGCATACTGGCACTCCGTATTTCGCTCTTCTGGAATCGGATCTGGCATATTTTCCACCTTCTCTAGTGCTTTAGAGATAGAGATATGGGATAAATCTTCTGGCCAAAGTTCGTTTCTTTCCAACAACTTCATGTACGCATAAGCATATTTGCTTGTCCACCCACATTTGTGACAACATGGCATAGCCCTGCCTCCTGCTATAAAAACTTGCGATATCTCCAGTCGTGCGAATCCTCTCTGCTGTTCCAATAAACCTATAAATTCGTTAGCCAGTAATATGACATATCGATTTTCGGAGTACTTACAGAATACCTTCCACGGTATGACAGACTCAATTTCATCGGCACAAAGAGCAAGATAAGGTCCATTATAGTCAACCACCAATGCTCCAGTGATCTTATTGAATTCTTGCGAATTGTTGAAGAGGTATGCCGCAGCAGTTAAGAGCATCAGATTGTCAGGTTCATGTTCAGAGATCCGGAGCCAGTTTTCGCTTGCGAATTTCAAGGCATCCACACAATCATACTTGTCGGCAACAACAGCAACTGTGAGGACATCACAAGCGGGAAGAGTTCGAGGTACTTTCTTGTTCTGATAGTGAATGACAGAACAAATAATTTCCAGTGCAGCAGCATCGTCATCAGGCAGCGGTAATTCGGACAGCCCATCGTGGTCGCGCATATCATGGCCCTCCTTCCAGTCTGGTCCCAACATGACAGAGAAGGGTTTCGAGGCGGCCATCATCAACATGGAACGAACACGGAGCTTCGTCCCTTCTGAGCCGACTACCAAAATGAGGTCGCCATCTGGAGCAATCTCGACAATCGTGTCCGGCTTGGCGTCTGTTATGTTCTCCATACTGATCTCCAAAATCTTGTCGTTATCACGAAATGGGGTTATTCAGAAGCAAAACTTTTATTATCAAGGGTAACGGGTGCTCCGCAACCTATGACGCTGCATTACATAAACGAAGTCTGTACGTAAACGGATTTGCTTGCTTGATATTAGTTTAAGTTTTTAAATTTAGATGGGCACAGTGTTTTATTGATACAGATATGCTAAGACTTACGAGACAGTTGTCACTTGACTATGTTGAGACCTCAAATTATACTGTAACAATACTGCATATATCCTGTTTCTAGCTCTTATTCGACTACGACGTCTGTTAGACTGCGTTAAGCATTCTTCTCAAGACTGTTAACAAATATATTAGAAGCGTACTGTGCTTCCTATTTCTGAGCAACCAGGACATTTTCCCCTCTCGAAATGCCGCACATGACACAACTCTTACGAGTGAGTGACGTCCACTTACCAATCACTGACATGGCCGTTGTATGTCATTAACAACGGGAGGTCGACCAAATCATCCTCGACGCTATCTTCGCTTCTAATACATCTCAAGTCCGAGATCACCATTTAGTATTCATGCTCGTCCTTGACATGACTTTCCTTCAAGTTGAATAGTGTGTTTCCGAGTGCTTGCTTCCGAGATGCTGTTCGAGAGCGTGGGTAGTAACGAAACATCGGTTACAGGGCTTGCAGTACTCCATTTTTCCCTTTTATCCGTTCTGAGCCAAGCTCTTGTTTAGTCGGCAATCGTGGAGCCTCTAGTCGGTGGAAGCGAGGAGATGTGAGAGTTTGGTTGCGGGGTAGATGACGGTGATGTGGGCTTGTGGGTTTCATGCGTGCCACCTTATTCCACAGGTCCAATATATTAATAGGCTATGGTGTATCCTAGTGTAAGTACCACGAGTTCTTCGCTTTCTATCCTAATCGGTCATGGTGTTGAGATTTGCGCGGGTAGTTGGCACCAGTTGTAAGCTCACGATTCAGTCCCCGCCTTAATTTCAAATTTTGCTCCGCAATGAAATAAGCACTCATTTTATTCTTCATCAGTTCTTTTGTCAATCCAAGTCATGTAAAGATACTCAGAATGGACAGCTCGTCGTTTGTTATGGCTCTTCAGCAGCAACAGCAAGATTTGGACCTTTTGAAACAGTGAAGAAAGGAAAAGTAGCCTTTGACGAGGGGCAGAAGCGGTAGCGGCGTTCGAAAACAAACAAGCGTGCACGGATAGAGAGGATGTAATTTTATGAACGTAATGATGACAGGGGCTAGCACACAGACAAAAAGTATATAGTTTAGTAAATCACAGGCAGTACTTGGTACAGTAGTACAGTATGGTACCTGAAAGTTGACGATTGTTTTTATCGTAGTAATTGACTTGGATGTGATTAGTTAGTCTACATCTAGCTCGCAGTGATCAAACGGTACAAGCCATACTTTGCACAAGTGGTTTGTGCTCAAAATAAATAAAAAATTAAGCAGGATGCGGATGCACGCTTCGAATTACCCTGTACTAGACGACGTGAACGATTGTCTTTTTCGTTTAATGCAATTCTTAAGTATGTGATCGTCATCCGAATGTCATCTAAGTTTAGACTTCCTGACATTGTACATTGAGCAATAGAAGTCGAGAGTCAGACACAAAATGGTGTGCTTTTTGTCACAAATTGCACGCCACTCCTGAAGTGGCTGCTGATCACCACCCTCCCTTTCCTGCATCATATTTAGTTATAATGAGTTCCCCAGCACCACGAGCAGAAGCGTTCATATCTGTATAAAGCAGAAATTAGAAAGTACATCAACCTGTAAGTTTGACGGAGAAATCATGTTCATTGGCAACTAGGCTAACCGCAAAATTTGCATTACTTAAAGTCAAGTAAATCGAGTTATCTTGAGCAGACGAAAGTGCCGAAGCGATGTCAATGAAGTCTTCCTCGATTTGTCCAACACCAGCCACGACAACACCTGACATTGACTTTCAGGCATACGATAATATGACGTCTTTCAAGTCTGTTCCTACTGCCGGTTTCTGGTTCATCATTCGAGACCGACTCTCAGGGGGATACCTATCGGTCATTAATGGCAAGCCTCTCTTGCAAAAGACACCCCATCAATGGGGAGGCTATCGATGGTGTTGTACGGAACTGAATGGTTTCGTTGGATTCTACGAATGGACCTCAGGACGTTTTATTGGACGTGATGGCAACGATAAGGTTGTTGCTAGAGTCCCAAAACAGGGGCCCGAGCAGCTTATTGCAGTCACACCGCAAGCAGGCGGGGGTTATCATATCTCCATCCTTCATACAGCCAACAATTGTCCGCTACCGCAAATCTACGAGCTACTTCCGTTGAAAGTTGAAGAGGATGCGTACCTCTTGGCACTAGGTTCAAAGGGACGGACAGTACTGTGGGAGTTTGAGCAGATCGAACCTCTACTACTACAATGACTGTATGTGTCATTGGTGTTGGGCTAATTTCGTATTGCAACTGTAGTGTATCTTACTAAGTCCAATAAAGCGAGTTGTTATCGGCTGCAATGGAAGTGGGAGGTTAAATAATGATGTAGGATACACGAATTAAGGTGGCACCAAGATCACGGATCCAAACCCAGATACTGCATTACTGATTATGAACTTCAAGATAAAAATCCAAACATCAATTCAGCAATTTTATCCCACCGAGATTCAAAGTCTTCATCTCACTCTGGAGATACTCGATCGCGAGATGCAACATTTCTTTACCCCCATAACAAGCACCACTCTCAATATGCTGTGCCAAACCGCTCACGGTCGAGAAGCTTTTTGGAGGTTTCCCTGCGCTGCTACCCTTCGTCAGGGTCAATGGACAATGGAACGATATTTCTTTCGGTATATTCAGAGCCACAGTTAAAGGTCTCTTAGAATGAACGTTTGACGATAAGTGTTGTTGGAGGGCCTTAGGACCGTATGTGCGGATACGTCTGGATGGGCAAAGGGGGCATTGTGTAAAACTGCTTACAACACCCAGTCGCTGGTTGATTGCTTCAGTGAGGACTGGAATATTAGAAATACTTGAATTCGGACTTCGCATTGGCGATGGATAGGATTCAAAGAATTCCGTAGACGTTGGAGTCAGTAGTGGACTGCTTGTTAACGATGTCGAAGTCTCAGACACATCATCGTCCAATAGCCGTATGCTTGAGCCTCGGGTTGTGATGATACCTCTTACGTCGTTCTTGACAATGGCTGCATTTAACTGCGCCTTCCCTATCTTTGACGGACAAGTTCCGCTTTCCAAGTGATGCATCTGCGCCGACGGGCAATCAAATCTTTTCTTGCATTTACCACTCGCTAGACATTTGATGTGGCATAATGGCTGGTGTCGAATCGAAGCTTTATGCTGTTTCAATGCAGCCCTGCTGTGGAAGGTCTTTCTGCACATGTCGCATCCTGAACGCTTTTGAGATACTTTGTGTGAATGTGCTGGGCTGTTTTCAAGATGCTGTAAAAGGCTTTCTTCTGTATTGAAATCACGCTTACAGTCGCAACAGCGAAACTGATTTAAGAGCGGCAGCATTTTCAGAAAGAAGCGTTAGACAGCACGAGTATTTCAAGATAACAAAGGAGCAGAACATCAGTAACAAGGAGGAGAGATCAACAGGAGATATTTGTATTCACAGGTTGGAGAGGGGGAAGACAAAATTATGATGCCGGTATGATACGTTGAGTAGCATACGGTATTTTGAGTTTATCTGTTGCTTTGCACCTGGGCATTCCCACGAGACGGTGGATTACCTGGGTCATCGGACCTAGCAAGTGTCAACTCTAAACACCAAGCCCCAGTCTGGGCTCTCGTGGCCAACTCAGTAGTCATTTTTATCTGTGGTTGCATCTATCTTGGGTCTGGTGCGGCGTTCTCGTCCGTCATTGGATCAAGCCCTGTTCTGCAGATTATCTCATTTACGATCCCTGCACTTCTCCTACTGTGGTACAGACATTCAGATAGCGTCTTGCCTCGAGATAGAGCATTCCGTGTGCCTGATGCGGTTGGATGGGCTGCAAATGTCTTGGTTGTTATTTTTGGAACTGTCTTTTCTGTCTTTTTCATCCTTCCTGCGGCCATTCCTGTGACTGGTAACAGTATGAGTAAGTTGCTCCCCTTGCGTATGTTTCATGGTGCTAATTTGTTATAGATTACGCGAGTGCCGTCATTACAATCTGTGCTATTTGTGGATCGTCGAATTGGGTTTTCTACTCCTAGAAGCGATTCGTAAGACCTCGCATTGAACAGTATCGGAGAACTTGAGTCTGCCACAGACAGGTAGTCCGTTTTCATCTATTCCTTCTTCTACAAGGAAATGTTTAGTTATATCAGTGATGCCTCTTCACCATTAGTAGACCTTCCGTACTATTAGTAGAACTACACTTAATATAGCTGTTTACAAATTATCAGCCTGGAATACAGTCTTCGAACCCTGTAGCTATTGGACCAGCTCATGTCAGTGAGAATCATGTAACCCTAGTCCAGGCAAGACATACCTTGATCTATCCACGAGATCCAAGTGGCGCTAGGATTCGCGTCCCTTAAACTCCAGACATGTTTCAAGCCGGACTTCAACTGTAACTCCCGCTGCGACCAGAGTCCAGGTAGATGCTTTATACATCGAATGATATACACGCCTAAGCTTTTTGAGCACGTCCTTGGTTAGAATGAATAAAAGATCTAAGTATTAATAGTATAGGTTAAGAAGGAGCTAAGAAATCCTTCTATTTATCTTTATCTCTCTATTTATATTAAAAACTTAAAATTTTAAAATAAGGTTTTCTTATGAAAGAAAATAAAAATTAAATTATCTTACTTAATAGTTATAATAAGGACTTAGAGTAGCTGAGGGATAAGGTAAGAAAAACCATTTAGACCTCACAAGTATAGCTAGTCTCAAGTGCAGTGTTGCCCTGACCATTATAGCGGACCTTTTTAGGGTAGGGGCAGAGGAACCTGCTGTTCAACGTTCCGTTCTTGTCAGTATAGCTGACCGGCAGGGTGTCCGGTACAGTCCCGTTCTCTACCCACGCTCGTAGGGCATCGAAGGTGGTTTGAGGCTGTCCTCCGTGTCCTCCATAACAGTGGCCGACACCGGGCGCTTCGAAAATTCGGTAATGATCGTGAATATCAGGAACGACGGCCGAGACAGAGTCATAGTAATGCAAAGTGCCCTGAAGAGGGATGAGGGCGTCAAGCTTTATGCGTGTTAGTTTTTGTGTTGAAATAGGCCGCTAAAAAAGTCGATGAAAGGAGGATAGCTTACCGTGCCGTGGTACCCCAGGATCTTACCGCCTCGTTGGAAGAACGGTGCCAGGTTGGTGTCGTCTCCGTTGATATGAGAGTATTGAAGGAGCGACGACTCGAAGATACGGTCATAATCATCATGCGTAAGGGTGGTGAAACTCATACTGAGGTTGCGCTCGACAAAAACGGAGGCCCAATCCGTGTAGACAGAGAATGGGACTCCAGTACAAGTACCATTACCCAGACACGTGGTGATAGCGGGTCCCTGTCCAACGCCATCAATGGCGGTGATATTTGCCCCGGGCGCTATACCGTACCACAGAAAGTTACCCTCAACGGATTTGGGACCCGCCCAGGTTGCGTTAGATACTGCAGCCGCGGCCTCGGATATCTCCATCTGTGTGCCAGCACAGTCGAAGGTGGTGCCTACGAGGTTGAAGGGGTCAAACTTGCACGAGCCGACATCAGATACTATGCCGTCAAGGACGCCGTCTTGTCCATCGCATGCGGCTGTAGCTGCCATAGCAATCTCTTGCAACTCGCAGGGTGCTGGGTACTCGCCCATCATGTTCATAATAAGCTGTGGCCAGAAAATGCCGTTGATGAACTGATTCCAGTTGATAGCTGGGGCCGAGGAAGCAATGCCGTCATATGCATCAGGATAGCGTTGGGCAAGCATGAGACCCTGGCGACCACCTTGCGAGCAGCCACTAAAGTAGGAGAACTCTGGCTTCCGGCCGTAAAAGCTGTTGACGAGGCTCTTGCCAATTATGGCTTGTTCGTTAAGAGAGGTTGTCATCATGTTCTGGAACAGGTAGAGGTTGACATTCCCTGGGCTTAGGGAGCCCCATTCGGTGGCAAGCTTTCCCTGCTGTCCAGCGTCAGTCGTGGTAGTTGCGTACCCCTCGCCCACAGCACCGGACATTTGAGCATCGGAGAGCGCATAACGTCCAGCGACCAATCCACCGCCCCCAACGGCCTGCAGTCGGCCGTTCCAATTGATAGGAAGCCAAGCCTCGACAGTGACCATGTCATCTTGGCCGGGATGCGTGTAGGAGACGGTGATGTTGCAGAAATTCACGTCTTCAACTTCGGCTGGGCCATGATGGAAGTTGAAATCCCCCAGAACACTGGTCGTGAAATTGGTAACCATGGATGCGCTGATATTGAGAATCTGGGTACCGAAGATATCGGGAGATACCAAATTCTCTGCCGAACAGAGCAAGGAACCGGCGGTGTAGTTGCTCGTCATGATGTAAGATAGGGACAGGAGAGCGTGGTGGTTTTGGTTTGGTGTATAATAACGGAAACGACAGAATTAATTGAATGAAAAGAGAGACTACTGATTGATTGTGCCGGTAAGGAAAAAGTCTCACTGGAGTCCGGACCGTGGCTGTATATATATGGCATCGAGACCACAACACATCAGTGGAGGCCGTCTCGCGAATCCCATATTTGTGGATGTCGTCGTCGCATAGCAAAAGCGAGCAGTGATAGATTGGAATTTGCGTTACTCTGTGGAAAATCCTGCATCAAGTCCGGTATCACACAACCATCGCTTATCTTGATCAAATTCAAAGGTGTTTAGCTCCACTCTGGATAAGTCCACTTAGGGTGGTCCGCGAAATAATCTACCGTACAAAGTACGATGCGAGAGATACGAACGTTACGAGACACTAATCCGAATGCGTCGTATATGACACTCTCCGTCGTATTCAGTCGCTGGCACCACCCGACCCACCCGAATCCGTACGACAGCGCTTCGTACTAAAGGTCGTAAAGCCCCGTAGTCGTCGCATTTTCGTTTAAGGTCCCCCTCACACTACCAAGATGTACATGGTCTCATGACAAAATTCTTCTCGCCATGTCGTTAGGCAACAACGAAACGAACCCATCGATTCCAACTAGAAACAGGGCACCGCGCCAATATCACCGAAAATCCCGAAACGGCTGTACCAATTGCAAATCTCGTAGAGTCAAGGTATGAAGACTGATATACGAGGTCGTGAATGCACCGTGGGTGCTGAAGGTAACCACAACTAGGCTAACATACATATGCCAAGTGTGACGAACAAAAGCCACAGTGTTCGAACTGCGTGAGGCGGGAGCTTCGTTGTAGTTTTCTACCGCCAAACTCTTATTCAGCATCGCCTTGTGGAAACTCTGGCTCGTCGTCTCTGACGCCGCCTTGCGACGCAGCGCTCCTCACGCAGATTCCATCTCCTTCACTACCAGACGTTCCCCGGACTCTTTCCCTTGAGCCGGCCTCGGAAGGCCTAGATATCGAGGATTTCTTTTTACTTCATCACTACACCATCTTCACATCACATACTCTGGCCATTGTCCCGGGACTTGACATTTTCATGAGGGTCAACCTCCCACGAATCGCCTTCTCTAATGATTTCCTTCTGCATGGCACCCTCGCAATTGCTGCCCTTCACCTATCGCGCTTCAAAAAAAATGCCTCCGAAGCCAACGCGTACATGATGAAGGCATTACATCATTACGGTACCGCCCTACGAACAGCAACTTCCCTTATGACAAACATCAATGCCCAGAATGGACCTGCGCTGTACTTGTTTTCCATGTTGTGTTTCTCCTTTACCTTGGGGCTAGGGCCAAAACCCGGCGATTTCCTTCTCTTCGGACAACAGGGCATTGCACAATGGCTTGGGCAGCTCCAAGGTATGAGGTCTCTGCTCGAGACCAAGCCTGAGCTTTTCCAGGACGATACCCTGGCCCCAATGTTCCAGCTCTCTGTGCGCAGCTTGACCCAGTCAGTTTCTCGCGCCGACCATTTCCCCCAGCTACGTGAACAGATTCAGCAAGCCGCATCAGGAGATCCGGAACTAGTGCATTACTCGAAAGCATTGGATCAGCTGTCACAGAGCTTTGATTTCGCATTCCTTTCTACTTCCAGAGCAGCTCAACTGTCCCCCCAACAGGTATTCGTTTGGGTCTATCAACTGGACGATGATTTCGTCCGTCTGTTACAGGAAGAAAAGCCAATTGCGCTCATCATTCTTTCATATTTCTGCATTCTTCTTAATCGTCTCAGTTCGTTCTGGTGGATCCGTGGGTGGCCAGAACATTTATTATTCGAGATTCACGCTTCACTTAACGAAGAATACAAGGTTTGGATGCGGCGGCCGATGGAGGAAACTGGTTGGATTCCAGGCTGATACGCTTTCACTTGATTATCTTATAATGTATAAAATTTCCCTGTCAATAAAAGCTGTAGATTGTAAAAATACAGCATTGCGAGCTTATGGACTGGGACAATTAGGTTCCTCAGACAGTCATCGGAAAGAGGCTGTGTCCTTCTGCTACTGTGAACCGCTACGCTAATCTAAGGGGTAACCCTGGGTCTTCACTCTAAGCTAATTTTAAGACCCTTATTACCTGCGCGTACCATAAATAAGGAGTAACGTAATGAACCAATTTGCCTGACACGCTATGTTGCGACGGGTTTGACGAATCAGTTAGAAGAACATGGGCTAAACGAGTACGACCACATACGAGCCCAATGCCGATGGATCGGCACTAGATCGGCAAGGTCGATTTCTCCGCTCGGATCTTACCAGCCCGCCCCTTACTTAATATGAGTCTCTAATGTACATACTACCCTAAAACAGTTATCCACGTGCCGAAGCTAAAACCAGGCCAACACGGCGCATCCGTAACTCAAGGCTACAGCCCTATACGCGATTCAGCTTTTTCATACTAAGCAGCAGCCGTGCGCGCCTATATCATGCGCTTCCTTCAGTGTCAGATTATCAAGGTTGAAACTTAGGTTCAAACTAGAGGCGATTGGTTTCTCTTAAATGCACTGCTGTCCCGTTCCATTTGATCTAGCTTCTGCTCCTACCTAAGAGACTTATTTGACTTCTGCTTTGTTCTCTTGAAACTCGCCAGTGAGACATTTCTTGACTCCGTTCCGCTATGCATAACAATGACAAACCGTTACCCAAGCCACCAGCGCCAAGGCACCCATCGTTCATTGCACCGTATGAAGCAGGCCCGGGTAATGATGCTAAACCGGACGAGGCTCCTCCCCAATATACGGAAGAACATGCAACTACTGAACAAATCTTAAACGAAGTAGCAGGAGCGACGGGTATGAAACGGATTGAACCCTTTCTTGTCCCCAGACTGACAAAGAAAACATAGCCGATGGGCGTATCGACCTAAATCTCGACTCTAAACTTTGCAGAACCCTCTCTCTACTTATCGATCGCAATGGGCCTAAGCAGCGAAATTCCGACCGGCCTCTTAGTATTACACCTCCCGCCTATACCGACCAGACGGAATGTCATATTTGCTTAAATATTGTCATTCAAGTTGTCGGTAGTCGTGGAGACGTTCAGCCTTTCGTCGCGCTCGGTAACGAGCTTCAACGCCACGGTCATAGAGTTCGCCTTGCTACTCACGATACCTTTGCCGACTTTGTGCTCGAATCCGGCCTTGAGTTCTATCCTATTGGCGGTGATCCGACTGAGCTAATGGCGTATATGGTTAAGAACCCTGGCCTAATACCTTCCATAAAGAGCCTCCGTGCTGGTGATATCCAGAAGAAACGTCTTATGATTGCTGAGATGCTGGAAGGCTGTTGGCGTTCATGCAAGGAGCCTGATCCTCTGAACCAACAGCCATTTGTCGCCGATGCAATTATTGCGAACCCGCCAAGTTTTGCGCATGTTCATTGTGCTCAAGCGCTTGGTATCCCACTACATCTTATGTTCACTATGCCCTGGAGCGGTACTAAATATTTTTGTCACCCTTTAGCAAATATCAATGCTAATAATAGTGGTATCTCTACTGCCGTCGCTAACCAGATCTCGTTTATGGCTGTTGAATGGATGACCTGGCAAGGGTAAGAATAAAAGTATTACCCTCCTCACCTACGACCTGAACGCTGACCTCACGGGAGACTCGGCGATATTATTAATACGTGGAGACAAAGCCTGGATTTAGAAGATATCCCTTTTTCTGAAGGCGCTGGTCTGCTTGAGACACTGCAGATCCCTTTCACTTATTGCTGGTCCCCAGCACTTATTCCCAAGCCTCTCGATTGGTCGGATCACATTGGTCCGTTACTGGCTCGTTTAGTTAAGCCCTTCCTTTAAATGCTAACTCTAAGTCAGATGTGTGTGGCTTCTTCTTCCGCGATATACCACAGTATACTCCCGAACCTGGCCTTGGAGCCTTTTTACGCAATGGACCTGCACCTATATATATTGGCTTTGGAAGCATTGTCATCGACGACGCTGATAAGCTGACGGCCATATTGGTAGATGCTGTGAAAGAGACAGGCGTCCGCGCAATCATCTCCAAAGGATGGAGTAAGTTGGGCGCTAATCAGCCAGCCGATAGTGACATATACTATCTTGGGGACTGCCCGCATGAATGGCTATTCCAACAAGTTACAGCTGTTATCCATCACGGCGGAGCTGGGACTACCGCATGTGGGCTGCTTAATGGAAAGCCAACGGCCATTGTGCCCTTCTTCGGCGAGTGCGTACCATCTACCCGCTCTATTCCTAATGTATCAAACGCTAACACGGCTAGTCAACCCTTCTGGGGCACCATGGTCCATGCTGCAGGTGCAGGTCCCATGCCAATCCCCCAAAAGATGCTTGATAGTCAAAACCTCAGTCACGCCATCAGGTATTGTTTGACTCCAGGTGCGCTGGCGGCTGCAAGAGGCATGGCAGAGAAGATGCGGCAAGAAAACGGAGTTAGACAGGCTGTTAACTCATTCCACGCCAACCTTCCTCTGGATAAAATGCGTTGCGATATTATACCTGGATTACCGGCTGCTTGGTCTTATAAAATGGGGTCGCAGCATCTCAAACTTTCGAAAGCGGCCGTAGAGATTCTAACAGACAGCGGCAGGGTCAAATGGGTCGACCTTAAAGGGTAAGCCACCATTTTTACACAATCTAATACTACACATTTAACTGATTCAGAAATTTAGTTACGAGTCTCAACCCATAGACATACAACGTCGACGGTGGGACCCCCTCACGGCTGTTATCTCATCGGGGTTCAAGATGTATGCTGGCATGGTGACCTCAGCAGCAGACATTGTTATCAAGCCAGCACAGGTATTGATGGCAGACAGACCTAGCACTGGGGACCCAAATTCAGTTGGGAATTCGAATACGCAAGCATTAGAAGACCCTCTATATGGTAGATATGCTGGGCTTGACGTGCCTTCTGGCAACCAGAACAGGAGGAACCACAAAAGCCGCGCAGGTGCTGCCTTTGCAGGATCTGCCGGTGCTTTTGGCGATGTCTTCAAGACCCTCACGAAGGGTTTCTACCTTGATATACCGCACGCGCTTGAGGAGGGTATGCGTGTCGCTCCACGACTGTATGGTGGTGAGGTGTATGACCCTGGTCCTGTGACAGGTTGGAAATCGGGGGGTATCGCTGCGGGGAAGAATTTCAGCCACGGAATTTTAGAAGGAGTCGGCGGGTTAGTCATGTCACCTGTGCGAGGTGCGAAGAAGGATGGAACAGTAGGCGCAGCCAAGGGCTTGGGCATCGGAGTCCTCAACCTGACCACGAAGGTGACATCAGGAACATTAGGGCTACTTACATTTACCAGCCAAGGCGCCTACAAGAGTCTTCGTGCTTCCATGCGGAGGGATACGCGAAGGACCATTGAGCAGTCAAGGCAGGCCGAAGGCGTCGCCATCCTGCGAGAGGGGAAACAGCGTGTCGATGTAGGAGCGGTGCTGAGGATTTTCGATCACCAGGTGGCGCAAAAGCCGGAGAGAAAGTAGTGGATAGATTTCATAGGTTCAAAGAGATGACGCTGTCTACTTTTCTAAAAGGATAGTTGGATATGGGGCTTCTGTGTCGTGCTCTGCCTTGGGGCGGTCGTCGCTGTGCTCATTTTCACTCTACCTGAAATGCACGAACCGAGGATGTTATCCAGGAAACCGTACCTGGTGCGGCAATCCAAGATCCCGTTGTGTGGGAATGTGCACTCCCGTGCCGAGGCTAACATCCCGTCGCTGAAGGGCAGTGCATTATACTCTGCAGTAAATGCTCTTCAGCATCTACCCTATTGTTGTTTCTTGAAGCAGTCATAATGTCCTGGGAGCATTACTCGGGCTTCTTAATACTTGTCGCCTTCGAAACAAGGTCATGAGGCAGGGTACTCAACTAGAGTTAGAACTAGCAGATCGCTCCCTTACAGCCATAATTAGAGGAGTCGGCTTTGCTGTGACCAGGTTCTAGCTTGCCTAGACTGTGTTCTTCCAAGCCGGCATCGTCCGTTACTATTGACATCGCCAGCCAACAATAACCCTTTCATCTTCTGCTGAGAAAACAGACTCGGGGACTCGAATATCTGCCTCGAGTCGATTTTCTCCAGCATACTGATCAGCTCTCCACATAACGATTCGATCTCAAGACTTGCAGCTCTCTCAGCACCAACTGGAAGGTCTTCCGCCAGGTCTACCAGAGTGTTACCAGCAACAAGCTAGACCTAAAACTTGATGGCCAGATGCATAAGGTATACTCCTCGTCGCCATTCTACCGCACTCTCTAACAGTCTAGGTCTAGCGAGAGATGGCTGGTGATCACGACCTCATTCAAGTCGTATTAGCAAGGTACCCCGGGAGAGGCTAATGCCTTCCCTTTGGGCATCGTATTCGATACAGAGTCTTCCAGACACCTGATATCATCTCAGCATTACAATTGGACAACTTAAAGAAATTCTTCCAGTGCACCGGTCCTGTACTTTCCCTTGAACCAGAAGACCCTGGACTGGAAGAACTTACCCACGAGTTCTGTACTTCGGGAGATTCGTCGAAGCATTTTCGCAGGTATGTCAGTCATCTGTCTGACAATGACTCGTCTTAATGTGAGGTATGTGACCTGGATTTGGCGTTCGACATGGACTTACAAAGCCATGCTATGAAGGTTTTGGCTTTATATCAGCTAAGCATGATGGCTGACCTCCTCCGTAGCTTTACTTGGCTAAACGAGACTAAACGGATGACCTTAGGGTGATACGAACATCTCGTTTAGATACTAATAACCCGAAGGGTGTATCTAACCAATATGCCAAGGTTTGCAAGGGTGCCTAGTGTATGCGTGGCTAGCGCTTTTTGCTTGTCCCTTTGATTGCAACAGCCAGCATCCGAAAACTTAACCGTTCCCGAAGAGTTAGCTCTAGTTCAACGGCGTTATGCCTGGATGATTACTTGAAGATAGAGTAATATCCTGGGGGATCGATGTAATCTTTGATCAAACGATCCTTTACCCCGCACCTTGGGGGTAGTTTAAATGCGAAGTCGTATGAAATAAGACATATAAAACGGAACGAGCAACACCAAGCAATGGCCAACAGAAAACACCACGAATAACAAGAAGAAGCAACACGTGTCTCTCTTTCCATCCGCGCAGCAAAACAAGATTAAGACCCTCTGCGGCACAATGTATGTTCCAATTGCGTGGATGAGCCTTACAGGCCTCATTCTCGTCTCCCATACTTCCGCGACACTGCTCAGTCAGAGGTCAGCATCTTGTAAGTATCTGTGCGTTTTTTTTTTTTTTTTTTTTTTTTTATCAGTACCGGTACTTGTACAAACTAACCGAACCATTGGGACAGCTTGGGAGGAGGCTTCTGATCTAGCCCGTCACTTTGTAGCACAGCTTAATACGACTGAGAAGATTGGCATCGCTACAGGCGGTTATCGGTTGGACGGGCCTGCTTGCGTTGGCACAATCGGAAAAGTCGAGAGGCTAGGATTTCAGGGAATATGTTTCTCTGATGGCCCTTCTGGATATGCCAGGTCTGACGGTTCGAGCGTCTTCTCTTCCGGCCTTACTGCAGCTGCTAGTTGGGATAGGCGCCTTATCTATGAACGTGCCGTTGCCATTGGAGAAGAGTTTAGGGCCAAAGGTTCTCATGTCCATCTCGGGTAAGTCATTACAACGTCCACCTTGGCAACGTTAGGGTTAGAAATATGCTAATGTAATGGCAGACCATCCTGTGGTCCTATGGGCCGCAGCGCCCTTGGCGGACGAAACTGGGAGGGTTTCGGCCCCGACCCTTACCTCTCTGGTGTCGCCATGAACGCTTCCGTCTCGGGTATCCAATCTGTTGGTGTACAAGCGTGCTCCAAGCACTTTATTGGCAACGAGCAGGAAACACAGCGCACCAGGACTACTGAGGAGGACGGAACCTTCATCAATGCTCTGAGCTCCAACATTGATGAACGTACACTTCATGAACTGTACCTTTGGCCTTTTGCCGACGCCGTCAAAGCCGGCACTGCCAGTATCATGTGTTCCTACAACCGAGTCAACCAGACTTATTCCTGCGCGAACCCGCACTTGCTCTCGCTGCTAAAGGACGAGCTCGCGTTTCCGGGCTACGTTGTTTCCGACTGGTATGCGACACATGGCACAACCTCCTTCGCCAACGCAGGGCTCGACCTCGAGATGCCAGGACCTGTCAGCAAAGACTACGGCGCCTCTTATTTCGGCGATCAGCTTCTCGACGCAATCGGCGATGATAATGTGACAGAGAGTCGGCTCAACGATATGGCCGAGAGAGTTCTGAGGTCATACTTCTTTCTGGGTCAGAACAAGGATTTCCCTGATCTAGATCCCGCTTCCACTGCTGCCCTTGGCGTCAACCAATTTGGTTACAATAATCCCCAGTTGCCAGTTACACCCATCCCTGCACGCGATGTTCGAGGCGATCACGCCAAGGTTATTCGAAAACTAGGTGCCGCTGCCACTGTCCTCCTCAAGAATGCCAATGGCGCCTTGCCTCTGAAGAAGCAAGCTAATATCGGTGTATTCGGAAATGGAGCGCCATACCCAACAATCGGATCCATCTATTTCGACTATGCAAACACGTCCATCTCCTATGAGATGGGCACTCTCGACCAGGGTGGCGGCTCTGGCATAGTCCGCCATACCGAACTCATCGCCCCACTGGACGCAATTCGAGAACGTGTGCGTAAAGAAGGTGGTCGGGTACAGATCCTTCTAGAACACAAAGAAATCATTGAGGGCAAGTTCAGGTCCATTTACCCAATCCCTGATGTCTGCCTGGTCTTTCTGAAGGCATTTGCGGCAGAAGGCCGGGATAGAGACTCGCTAGACCTCGATTGGAATGCTACCAAGGTCGTCGAGAGCGTATCCTCGTTGTGTTTTAATACTGTTGTTATTATCAACGGTCCAAGTGTAGTCTTGATGCCCTGGGCCGACAACGAGAACGTGACTGCTATTCTTTCAGCCCATTACCCTGGTGAAGAAATCGGTAACTCCATCGTGGATGTTCTCTGGGGTGATACGGAGCCCGCCGGCCGTTTGCCCTATACTATTCCCAAGAAGCAAAGGGATTACGGTGCACCTATTTATAACCTAACTGAGCCAGCTGCCAATCCTGATGCATGGTCAGTTGACTACACAGAAGGTCAATTTATCGATTACAGGCACTTTGACGCCATGAACATTGAGCCTCAGTATGAGTTCGGGTTCGGCTTGTCATACACCACCTTTGAGATGTCAACAGAACTCACCGTTGATATAGCCACAGGCATTCAAGCTCAACTGGATAAGTCCAAGGGCAAGGCTCCTGGAGGATGGGTTGATCTTTGGGAGCAAGCAGCTACAGTATCTGTCAAGGTGCACAACACTGGTGATAGGGACGGACACGCAGTGCCTCAGTTATATGTATCGTTCCCACAAGACACAACACCACCTGGTACCCCAGTGCGAGTTCTAAGGGGTTTCGAAAAGGTGTATCTCAAGGCTGGAGAGACTAAGAAGGTTACTTTTCCTCTCCAGAGAAGGGATCTCAGCTTCTGGGATGAAGCTACTCGTCAGTGGGTTATCCCTGAGGGAACCTTTACTTTTGCTGGTGGATTCAGCTCTCGTGACCTCCGAGCTAAGACTGAGACATCTGCGTTGGGGTAAAGCTACGCCAAGTCTAGTTACAATGACGTGGGAAAAGAAAGGAAACTCGGGGCAAGTTCTTACTGAACTAGTATGTAGTTGATTCAGTCCGCTCATCAGGTTCCGTGTAACTTATAAATTGATCCTCTTCCCGTCTAGTAAATTCTCTTCCCTTGTTTAAGTCTTAGTATTATTTTTCGATAGTAAGGTGTTATACAATGACGAGGCTTCCCTACCAAGTTGACGGGATGGGAGCCTCCTTTGTCTTATGCACAGTCACGCTCGGTTTCCCAGATGCTTAGACTCAGAAGCGGAGGTGTAGGGTGTATGTGCCACGGGAAGAAACAAGGCTCATGATGCCTACACTCATGTGCTGTAGCTGAGTCAGGAAAGCTGTGGCACCTCTTGGACCTTGAGAGAGAGTAGCAAGTCGACACTAAACTGAAAAAGTGCGGTTATCTGTTTCCAACTATCTAGCCAAGGCGTTACTGGTGTGCCACCAATTAATAAGGTCCTTGCTGGCATAGACTGGAAGTCCTGCTTACGCCATGAAAGGTGGCCTGGAACAGAAGAAAGTAGAGTCACATTCGGCAACGGAAATGCAGCTTGGATCAGAGTTCCATTCAATCAGCGTTGGGTTTGTATAGGTCGAAAGGGTGAGTGAGCGGTGCGCGTACCCACCAAGGCAAGCGATAACACTAGAAGAGATACCAAGAGAGCTATGGCAGGGTCTTGTTGAAAAGAGAAAGAGGTTTGCACAAGCTGGGGGAAGAGATGAAACGACTATGTTAGCGAGGGTGGGGGTTGGGGGTAATTCTTACCCTAACGACATACTGATCATCGACATCTATCTGTGTCTGCACAGTCATGGTCATCTGCAATACCGGGCATGCTCTCCATAGTGGTCCGGTTCCGACTACTGTATTTCCTCCAAAATCACATGTTTCCAGCCCCATCCAGGTAAGCGAACGGCTGGAAATTTTGCCAACTCGATTAAATATGACGTTGGTCGAAAGGATGATATCACTGCGTCTTAGTGTAGTATCTCACTTATGCTCTTGTTCCACTAGCTACCAAGCTCACTTAGAGTAGAACCGTATAGTCCCCGCATACCAAGTCGACACAAAGCTGATATTTATAATACCTTACGCGATCGCGAAAGTCCAGTCATTTATTAGGCGTTTTTTTTCTTTTTCTTTTTTCTTCTCTAGTAGCCACGATCCTTCACCTATTCAGCGACGCCGGGGATTGTGAGCGGTAGCTATTTGTCTCATTATGGCTCTTGTGTAATTAATCTTGCTATAGGTTATGTTTCCCTGGCGGTTATTTCGGACAAATATGACATAGTGAGGCGATTCGAGGCGTCTTCTGCTACCTGTAGATTATGAGACTCGTACACATTCTTTGCCCTCGGGTTTCTTCGTATTTCTAAGCCTTAAATTTGCGCGAAAGTATCCACCTCTACAAATAGCCCTGGCTCGCAATTCTCTGCCCCCAGTTTGTCGATCCTCTATAATTCCAGCTCTGAATACCTAAACGTTAGATGTATATTGTTAGTCTATAGGTCAGATTTGGAATTCGAATATTAAAGAGTATATATTTGCTACATAGTGTTCCTTCCCCCTTGTTCGCTCAGACTCCCGAAAACTCTGTTTGTGTTAAAACAAACTGTGTTAAAGATAGAGACAGAAACAGAAGGGGCGCGTTGTGGATGAAAGAAGTGGGGTTTCAATTTCAATATGTCCTTCTCGTTTAACTCGCGTTCGTTCATTCGTATGCGCATACGAGACGCTAACTACCTACGGTAACCACCAGTTATGTGCCACCGTCTAACTTGAACCCCACAAAAGCTCCAATTGCTCTTGGGCTTTTTGAATCGCATTATCTTCCCAAAAAATATACCGTCATTAACCTCGCTTTCTAAGGTGCCGGGATCCGAGCTACGACACCTACCACAAGAAAGCCATCGGAATGTCACCCGAGCCCTCCAGTCGAAGCGAGAGTCGCCGCACTCACAAAAAGTCAAGGACAGGCTGTGATACGTGCAAGAAAAGGCGTATCAAGTGTGACGAGGTTCATCCAAGGTGCGCCAAGTGTACCTTTGGGAACCGAACCTGCTCGTATGCAGCCGCTCCAGACCCAGGCCAAGGCCAAGCTGGACTGAACACGAACGTCGCAGGTAGTTCCAGCAACAGCCCAGCGGGAACTCCCTTATCTCCTGCGTTGCTTGCTGCGGCAGCTGAGGCGAGGTCAACTGTAGCAGCTCCAAGCCGCTATGACGCCATTCACATGAGTCTATTCCACTATGCCATTATCAACATGACTAGCTTTATGGGAGTAGGCGGTGACTCGAGCCGGGTAGTGGAAAGTGCTCTGAATAGCACGCACGTGGCACCCTACCTCCTCGATCAATTGCTTGCTCTTAGTGCTTTATACCAATCCACTACAGCACAGGCAAGCCATAATCTCTACCTCCGGTATGCCACCGAACTGCAGACGCGGGCCTTGGCCCAGTTCCTCGAAACTCGTGGGAATATCAGCGATACAAACTACATACCCGCCTTCCTTTTCACCTCCTTCCTTGGGATCCACGTTCTATACAATACCTTTAGGGACCATCAGGATAATCTCGGCGAGTTTGTTAGCGCTTTTGTAGATTATGCGCGAGTTCACCAGGGAATCCGCGCCGTGACGGCCAATTACTGGCCACAGATTCTTGCCTCGAATTTGGCCCCCCTTCTAAGTATCGTTGAGATTGGCAACAGAATTGATCACCTGGAACCCGGGACCGAGACTATTGAGCTACGTAAACTGTTAGAAGCACTGTCGGATTCCTCAAGAATGCCGGTTACTGCGTCCATTGACGCTCTGCAGCGGATGCAATGGGTACTTGATCTTGCAAACCACAATGCTCAAAGCTCCAGCAACAAAATCCAGGCCGCCCTAGCCTGGCCGGTTATTATTCCAGAGGATTATATTGATGCGTTATATCTACGCCATCCTGAGGCGCTGGCAGTCTTAGCTTTCTTCCTCGCCTTTGTGTATGAAAACCGATCGTATTGGGTCTTCCAACCTTGCGCAGGGTCACTTATCGAAGCAGTAGCTAACCATCTTGGACCGTTTTGGAAGGAAGGTTTAAGTTGGCCGCTGTCAAAACTTATTAGTTCTTAATATATTATCCTTATAATAGACCCTCTACTCTTATAAGGTACTTAGTAAATAAAGAGGTTAAATATACTTTATAAATTATCTTAATATCCTTTATAGGGAGATTATTAGATAATTATTATACTACCTTATTTACTTTTTAATAGAAAGGCTAAGGGCTTTCCGCTTTATATTATATTTTAAGTTAAAAATAAGTATATATATATATATTGCTTAAATAATATAATAGATACTATAATAAATAACTAAAGTAAGATAGAATTTTAAGTCTTTTATAATTTAATATTAATATTTTTAAAAAGATTTATTTTATATAAACTTACTTTATATTAATTATATTATAATACTTAAATTATAAACTATAATATATTTAAGTTTATAGCTAGTTTATTTAATTTTAATAAAGTTATATTATATTATATTTTTATGAAAAAGGGAGGTTACTATATATCGACTGATTTCCAATGCTAATTAACTGCAACTCAGTCGATATGTCAAAAACAAATTGACTTTGGCTGCATAGAATCGCCTCTCTTTCTAAAGTGACAGATTAGTTGAACGTAACCATAAATTACTGTTTAAAGCGTTTCTGTTCCGACTGCAAACTTTCGTAGTGTTGCTTTCAAGTTAAACGCATAATGCTTCCGATGATGAATTCCGGACCGCCAAGGTATTAGCGGCATAGAGTGTGCAGACACGGGTAGTGGCCGGACCGTCTCCACTTAACATGCCGTCACTCACGTCCGAGATGCCCGGGCCGAGATCCAGGTATAGCTTACCGCTGATGTTCATTTGTCTATTCATATAGAACGCGATGCTCTTACCTATAATCATTAATCGAGTTCCAGAATACCTATTACAATTTTACTCTTTCATCACAGTTGGACGTTTCACTTGCGAGGCTTCTGCTAGTAACCATGCGAGCCTGTAATCTCTTCCGACACATCGGCCTCGTGGCGAGCCCTCACCGTGTTAGTAGCTCAGTATACCATAAAGCAGGAAGATACAGTTCGTTTTCAACTACGTCTGCCTTGGCAACTACAGGGGATAGGGGTGATATCGTTGGGTTCATAGGTCTTGGAGCTATGGGCAATCACATGGTAAGATATCACCAACACAATCCATGCACTACTTTATCTGACTTAGGCCTTACTAGCTGAACAACCTAATTTCAAGATATAAGCAGCCCAGCCAAGGCAGAAGCGTGAGCTTTGCTCTGTGCGATACCAACCAGGAGGCGATTGAGCAGGTTATCAAGCGCCACAATGTAGAGCATCCGCATGTACCTCTCATAAGTTGCTCATGTGAGTTTATACTGCGGCAAAGAACTCGTAACAAATGATGACAACCAGGCTGACACTCTACAGCACCGTATGATGTAGCACAAAAAGCTTCCACAATTATCTCCATGGTCCCCACTGGTAAGCACGTCCAGGATGTGTACTTGGGGGAAGGCAAGAGCGTTCTCAATGCTCTCAAGTCTATGGATAAGGATCAGCGAGCAGCCACCCTCTGCATCGATCAATCTACTATTGGACAGAGTATCAGCAAGGCAGTCGCCTTGAAGTTGAGAGAAGCAGGCGCAGATATGATTGACGCTCCAGTCTCAGGAGGTAAGTGACGAGCTCAATCTATTGTGCCAATAAACTTATCATTACATAGGTGTCGTTGGTGCCCAGCAGGGTACTCTTGCAATCATGGTTGGTGGATCCAAGACGTCTTTTGATAGATCGGTGCCTGTCCTTGAATCCATGTCTCGAAAGGTTACATACTGTGGAGACTTGGGTGCTGGACTGGCTGCCAAAATTGCGAACAAGTGCGACTATCCCCTCACCGAAACGACTACATTTACTGACCACACTGGGCCAAATAGTCTTCTTCTCGGTATCACTATGGCTGGCTTGAGGTAAGAGACATCATTGCAGAGTCTTGACGTACCATGGAACAGACATTAACGGGATCAGTGAGGCAATGCTACTCGGCAAAAGGCTTGGTGTTGACCCTCAAGTACTAGCCGACATTATCAACAACTCTACAGGACGTTGCTGGTCTAGCGAGGTACGGTGGCCGGCTTTTTCCCCAAAATACTCTCTCTACCTTTGAACATTTCAAGGTTTGGCTGACACATCTGGCCAGATCAATCACCCAGTCCCAGAAGTAAAATGTGGTAACTCTAGCCCTCCAGCCTGCCGAGGTTATGAAGGCGGCTTTGTCACGAAGTTGGCCCACAAGGATCTAGCTATTGCGGTTTCAGCTGCACAGGAGGCCAATGTCCCTCTTGCTGTTGGGAACTGCGTCGAGGAACTATATAGGCCACTTTCCTGTTCAAAGGAGTTTGGAGATCGTGATTTCAGTGTTATCTATGAGGCCCTTCATACTCAATGCGCCTCGCGTTAGTTTAGTCTGTATCATCAACGAATATCTAATCATGATATTCTATATAACGAATCCCCATTGCATGAAATTTTTATTCCTGGCTCGTCATGTTTATGTCTGATAGTAATGAATAGTCAATCGGCCCGAATAAATCGACCCAGGAATTGAAAGTCGTGCCGTCTGATGTCTGCCCACTCAGTGTCACATCGTCACCAACTTGATTAGACATAGTGTTATAGTCGACGACCGCCCAAATAGCTTCTTCCTCAGCAGGCATGAGGTCCATAGATTGCGTTTGACTGTTGATGTGGCTGCCTGCGAGCCCGTCGTACACTATGCGCCGGAGTGTCGAAGCCTATCAAAGGATCTTAGTATGAAAGCCGCGTAAACCGACGATTCGAGCACACTACCATTGTTCTAACATTACTCCAGTACTGGCCGATTATATCCAGATATAGTAGCGCTTCTTCGAGCAATATCTGAGCTTGCGGAGAAGCTATGGATTGTTCGTTAAAGCTCTGTAAAGCAATGATGGATCCCGCGACCGTTACCGCGTAGCCACTGGAAGAAGAGTGGAATGAGCAGCCCAATTTGCGCACTTCTCGAATGAGAGACATCATTTGCTGCGCATGGCTCCAGGCTAGATCAGATGACCGTTGGATGAAGCTGATGGGTGCAAGGTTGCGGCATGTGTCGATGCGCCGCTGCAGCAAGAACGGATGATTGAGGAGACAATAACAGAGGTGAAAGAGTGCTCGAGAAAAGATGATGGGCCCTGTTGTCTGGCTGTCCACTACACCATCTGCCGATATGTGTGGCTGAATCATTTCGCTTATCGGCTTCTGGACTTCCAAATACGCTTCCAAATGCAGAAGATCAGATTCGATGCCAGCAAAGTCTGAACCAGGGTCCCACGGGGGATGTGGGCCTCTGATATTAAAGTCCTGAAGCACATACTGCGCGCACCGTCCTAACACATGCGAAATAGCGATTACCTGAGCCAAAGGGCCCTGTCGCTGTGCCACCGAGAGTGTTCGGTCCATCATCTCATCTAAAGATTGTGTCTTGACCCACAACCCTTCCCTCCATATTGAATCGTCACACGGTAGTTGCACGTGACACGATGCATCGACAATGGCTGGTGGGCGACCGCGGCCGCAAGAGACCAAACGATCCAAGAGATATACCGACCAAAACACTCGCCGCCGTTCTTCTTGTTCGGCGTGTGAAAGGTGCGTTGCGTTTTCCAGCATTAGTCCACAATCCTGCGCCATCCTGACAGCCAGTCCAACCTTGACCCAAGCTGAACCGTGGCGCGACCGACCAGCTGTGCAAACAAAGGAAACATGTGAGCCACAGTAATATTGGATGATATTGAATCCTAAATGACAGGATATCCATACCTGTAAAGTCAAATAAGCCCAATAAAGCGACGGTTTGGACGGCCGATACCTCAGCCTCCTTGCCAACTGTAAAACAGTCTGATACGATTAATTTCCATGATCTATTTGCATATTCGACAGACATCTCAAGAGCACGGTTAGTGAAGTAAGGATTCGAACAGAATCGAACGGCAGTTGCCATCATAGCTAGGATCAGGTGCTTCGGGATGGCTTCTTCTGACAAGCGTCGCCGAAAGTTGTCTTCGTGGAAAAACGAGTATGGTTGGTTCTGGCAGTAAGTGAAGTAGGAATCAATGATTTCCATAAAGACATCATCAGGTGGCCCGTAGATCCCGCGGCTATTGTCACCAGTCTGGGACTCTTGAATGGATCTGTTACCTTCATCAGAGTTTGTAAACCCAATTCCTGGGCTGCTGTCGACCTGCGTAGGAGTTGGCTGTAGTGTTGAGTCTTCCTGATTTCTACTTTTCTCTACCAGTGAGACAAGATAACTTTCGATCCTGTGGTGCATGATAAGTCTGATGATTCCGCGAGTACAGAACAGAATACTCACCGCTGAAGGCTTGATCCCATATTCTCAATCTTGGCCTCGAGGGTTGCAATTCTGGTCACGACATCTGCAGTCTAGTGAAGAGACAAGGCGACGTATTAACACAAAAGGCTGACAAGTCAAGGAAGACTAGATGATACATGCCTCCTTACCAGTTGATACAGCGGTTTCCCGATTGTCAAAGTCGTGTTCGGTTGTCCGATGAGTCGCTTGCTGCCTCGCAGCCTGGGGTCGAGGCGCCTCGACAGGATACACGCATTCTTAGCCTGTCAACCTTCATTTTGCCCGAGTTTCTTCACAGGGAGTAACACTTACCGATGTTGAGTCTTTGGCACTGTCCACAAACAGGCCGATCACCTGTGCAGCGACATTTTTTCCGCCTTGCCGGATCAGTTCCTGCGAGAAACATTTAAAGAGGGGTCTGGGTTACCTACCGGCACTGGAGACACGCTTGGGCGATGCGCTGCACAGGAAAATAACCTTCAATTCTTCCTTCCATCAAGGGAGATAAGGCCTGACGCACGAGTTCGACTAGGTATGAAATTGGAGTCGGAAAGTTGGCTACCACAAGGCACACAAGTAACCCCGCTTTGCGAGCAGAGACTCTAACCAATTGCAGGAAGGGTGTCCATGTCAGAGTACCGCCTAGGCTCCGGGGTAGTGACAGATCTTTTCTAACCACCCTGCAAAAGACCGTAATTCAGTTAGGAAATCCTCACTCATCAATGTCTTGTTATTACGCGTTACATCACTATATGATACGGGTTTTTTTATCTGTTTTCTTAGCAAGCACAGTCGGATCAGAAACCAGCGTAAATGCCCTGCTTCATAATACAGTAACTGATGCGCTAAACGTACATACATGCGTATTTTCCAGAGGGGGCGAGTTCAAACTCTAATAAATTGGAAGAAATAACGATGTGTGGGCGTGCTCGGACCGAATCTATCCCACCCTATACTGTTGCATGTGTCGTGTTCGAGACCTCAGTCAAGAAGCCAACCATATCTTTTGGTCTCGTGAAGTCATTGGACTACACTAGCTCGCCACGCCTCGGTGGGGTGCTGGACGGAGAATTCGGAGAAGAAACCGCGATATGGCATTTTGTCGCAATATAAAAATGTTCCCCTCATGCAGCTGTTTGAATGAAATTTTGTTGCCCAACAACAAACTCACAAAACCTTCTTATTTCCTTTTTCTCTATTTGCAAGTAAGAGCGCCAAAAGCATCCTTTCTCCAACATATTCAAGCTTGAGTCACTAATCTGGGTCTTAACTCGACAGCAACGTTGTCGCGATGGACAAGCCATCACCGATAGTCATCAGTGGCGAAAAACTCAAACAAACACCACAAGACTCTTTCCCTGATAGAATACATGGCAATGTTGTTTGGAAGACATTATTTTCTAATCCCAGCACAACCTCCGACTCTATGTGCGCAGGCATCGCGACATGCCCGCCCCAAGGCTCGCTAGCACTTCACCAACATACCCAGGCTGAAATATATTACATCCTTGAGGGGTCTGGCCAGGTGGAGATTGATGGCGTTAGTCACCACATCACTGAGGGCAGTGTAGTTTGGATCCCTGGAGACGCAGTTCATGGCGTCTTTTGCGGACCAGATGAGACTCTCAAATGGCTTTACGTCTTTGCTGAGGGATGTTTTGACGAAATAAAATACCGGTTCAAGGCAGCTTAACAGTGTTGGGGCTTTGATGCGAGTTAATGTCATTCAGAGAAGGAAGAAATTGGGTCATGTCGAGAAAGCACGTAAACTTCTCAATATTTTCTATATAGTGTTAATTGTTTCCTATGACATTTAATCTAGAGTACTTTGAATTCTTGACGATGTTGCATATCTGTGCTTTCAGTTACTTTGTGAACCCTGATATCAGATGCCACTAGATCACAACTCCATTACTCTATTGTGACATCGATAGCTCTTGTCTTACCCTTACCTATCAGATACATTAGAGTAATGCAAGGTGTGCATTTGCATTTCCAAATTGATCAAGCACCCACTAGTTATACAGGAACGCACTCAGGGTGTACTTTTCGCCGGTTTCGGAGAACGCGATGATGTTGATCCTGTAATGGCCCGCGGTCCGGACCTCGGACGGACCGTCCCCACCCATCTCCGGGAATACCAGACCCTCTATGCCGAATAGCGTCAAGTAACATGCCCGTTCGGCGTTGGACAAGTTCGTATGGGCAGTTTACAGTTCGGTAATTGATAGACAATGCTGGTATTTGTTGGACCTATTTAATCCCGTTGTCCATCTCAGTTTTCCAAATCTAACTAGATCACAAACAAAAAAAGAGCCAGGATAGGAGAAGGCTGCCGTCATCTTTCACTGACCACTACGACTTCGTCTACTTTTTTACTTCTCTCGAGCGACCCACAATAGGGAAGATGTCACACGTAATTGCAGGTGATGATGTCTATGGCCCGGGTACCTGGATTGACTCCGAGGCTCTACCAGTACCTGACGATGCTCGTCGACTTCTCAAGATCCTCGCAAATGCGACGCCAGGTTTCACCAAAGACCCATCAGTTCTGGATTCAATGATCTTCACCGGTTCCGCTCAGACGATCACACCTGGTCCATTGAAGTCTTCAGTGATCGCTGCTGCTCTGCATGCCATGGGCGGAATCGTCGCCAACGAGCTTCTCGAATTGAGAGACGGCCAGAACTCCAACCGGAATGTATTGGTCGACACAGACCAAGCTGCTTTTTGGCTAGGGACTGTGGGGCTGAGTAAATACAACGGCCGGACCGTCCGAGAACTTGCCAAGAATGGCAAGCTGGCCTCAATCTTTCCCAAAGACCTCGAACGCGACATTTTTGGCACTCCACTGAAGCTACGCGCCACCGCCAACTATGAGACCAAAGACGACAGTGTCTGGTTTCAGCTGCACGGGTCCTTGGGTGCGGAACCGGTGCTGAAGACTATCGGGCTAGATCCAACAATGCAATGTGCCAGCAACGACGAAGCGTACAAGGTTATTGCTGAGAACGTTCGAAAGTTCGGAGCGCACGAGCTAGAGATGATGCATTTTGTGCAAGGTCTTTGCGGTAGTATTTGCTATACCCCTGCTGGATGGGAGCAGACACGTATGGCAAAGGACTTGTCCAAGCATCCTCTGATCAACTATAAGCAGCAGACACATGCGGTTCCAACACCAGCCATCCCTCTACCTGTTTCAACTGACAAGAGGCCACTGGCTGGTATCAAGGTCGTTGAACTCGTCCGTATTATCGCCGGGCCTGTCATTGGCACTACCTTGGCATCTCTTGGAGCCGACGTCATTCGTGTCAATTGCAGTCGACTCCCAGACTTTAATGTAAGCCCACATTCTTTTCAGCAGCAGTTCTTTTACTTGCCAAAGCAACATAGTGCAATTAGTCTAACCATTTTTATCAGTCACTACAACTCTCACTTAATGCTGGTGTTCGGACCGTGGATATCGATCTAGCGGTAGATGAAGACTTGAAGCACTTGATGGAACTTATCGAAGACGCTGACGTTTTCGTTCAAGGCTATAGACCTGGTGTCATCGCCCGAAAAGGTCTCAGTCTCGATAATCTTCTAGAGATGGCGGCCAAGAGAGGCAAGGGAATTGTATACGTGGAGGAGAACTGCTATGGTCCAGATGGACCTATGGCTGAGCGGCCCGGCTGGCAGCAGATTGCAGATGCTGCAACTGGCTGCTCATATGTGACGGGACGAAGTCTAGGTCACAAGGACGGAACGTGTGTCCTGCCAGCTTTACCTGTGCCGGATATGCTCACAGGTCTTATTGGTGCTATAGGTGCGATGATGGCCATCAGAGATCGTGCCCGCCAAGGTGGCTCGTACCACGTCTTTGCTTCTCTGATGGCCGCTGCAGGTCTACATCTAAAATCCGAGATTGGACTTTACTCCCCAGAGGTGGTAGAGAAGTGCAACCAGAAGTTCAAGTGGGGTAAGACTGGCCCAGATCATTTTGTGCTTGAGCTGTTGGATGTAGTGCTCGACGGTTGGAAGCGAGAGATGCCGGGCTTTTCAGAGAAAGACTCCCCTTATATGTCTGCTTTGAAAGGTGAATGGGGTGACCTTGAGGTGCTCAAGCCGGTCATCCGACTAAGTGACTCGGACACTTCGCCATGCTTCTCCTCGGCACCTGAGCCCAATTGCTATCGCAGCAGTAGTGCTCTGGCTTGGAGTTAGACTTAGCCAACTATATACATAAATCTTAAGAATCACTAGTTGTGAAAGGAAGCCAGTTTTGAATAGGATTACCGACAATTTACACTCGTGACCTTCAGCAGCGGAAAGATGTTTTGGAGCCGAGACAACTTCTTCCTGATCAACGCAGACATACTCTTGCGCTGTTCCTACAGGGTAAAGACGAGTCGATCCAGTGATGGACCATTCGCTTGGGACTTCAGGGCCAGCTGGGTCTGAAGTCCAGCCTCGCATGGGTGTTCAAAGGACATTTGTTCCGAGGAGAGACTGATCGGAAACTCCTTTTCCAAGCTCAACAATTACGCCGTACCCATCTGACAGCATGGGGTTCTCGAGAGATATAGCTGGGTATTGATGGCGTCTCACGAAAGATCGCGATGGTTCAGCGCTGCGCCCTTGAGTTGGACCAAAACCTCATTTTGCTTTGGGGTGGGAGTCTTAGTCTGCTTGAGGCGGAGACTGACATGGTAGAGTTAGTCTACCGGGGGATCCTTGTAATAGTCCAATTAGTACTTACGGGTAATATACCTCACCCGGCTTTCCGGCTGCTTCGCCGAGATGTAGAACGCGGTGCATTGCTGCTTGCAGCGGTCTGGAAGTCTTGAAAATGACGCCCTACCTTACTCTCAAGTTGGTTGAAATATTCCTTTTGACAGTCTGATCAAGCGTCTGTATAGTTAGCTAATAATGGTATTGGATAATCTCAATGTCGCGACTGCCGGACCGTCCCCACTTCATCAATTTGCATTGTTTATTGGTCTCAGTGGGGACGGTCCGGTCGTTTATAAACTCCCCAGCACAAATATCTTTCTATTGGTGCGACTTAGCTACACACCTTGTTAGATCAAACCACCTGTTTCTTGTTATTTCACTTTTGTCATTGGCTAATACAAGATTAGCTCTGTGGCGTCCTTAAATACTGTTAGAAAGTTCTTTATGATTTAGTGAAGTCGCTTTAACTTGGGTAGGATAGTACGACACTTAAGAGAGGTAAAAGGCAGTTACTGATATTAGACACTTATTGCAGACTTACTATCTTACAGATATAGATAACTAACCTCTCTTTTTAAGAGTAAGAGCTATATAAATATAAATATAATTTAGATTTAATATAATTTAGATTTAGTATAATTTAGATTTAATATAATTTAGATTTAATATAATTTAGATTTAATATAACTTATAACTTAAATTATTGCATAGTAGATGTATCGACCGCAAATGGTGCACCTACTCGATGCCAATTAATTGTTATATATGAATTTAATTGAACTTCAGTAACTTCAGACTCATACTGAGGTTTATGCGTGAGGGCCAAAGCATGTTTGTTACTTAACTACAGATGGCAATTTGTGAGGGCGTTCCGCGACGGTAGAGTTTGGATCGTTTGCGTCGCTTCTTTCGCCGCGGATATTGACTTCAATTATGTCTAGATTAGAAGAGACAAAATTGAAATAATAAGTCACACTCTTCGTCTAATAATGGCAGCTCTAACCAACCTCAAGTACACTTGAACAAGGTTCCTCGCATTTCGGCGAACAGTCTAGGCTTTAGTTAGGTCGATTCGTATATTGTTGCTGTGATCCCAGGTGCAATCGAGACAAGGCTAGTACATATAGGGTGATTTAGCCGCATTTCACACAACATGACCATGAAATTGTCAATCATGGGCCCAAGTAACAGTTCATTCGTGAGGTAAAGAGATGTTCCTGATAGAGAGTGTCACTCATAACCCAGTCCGCAGAAGAAGGTCGAGGACAATGGAGAGCTCTGAGTCCCTCCGCGTAGATGATATATATAGAAAGGTCCCACATGAAATCCAACTATGCTTACAAATGAATACAAATACATATCAGCAAAAAACAGCAGTCATTTATTGATTGTAAGACAATTTAAGAATTTAGTTCCGTTACAGTTCTCACTGCACTTAGACTCTCAATTACAATAGACCTTGGGCACTGAGGGACACTATATGCCTCTAGACCAGATGAATGATATCATTAGTAACAACAAGCCCTGCTCTTAATCTTTCCTGAATCCGTCCCATCGCTCAAACCCTTCGACATTGAACCCCAGCATGTCCAACATACGACCCACGCTCTGATCGACCACCTCCTCCAGGCTCTTAGGCCGTGTATAAAATGCTGGTACGGGTGGAAATATAACGGCGCCAGCTCTTCTTAAGAACAGCATGTTATCCAAATGTATGTCGTTGAGTGGAGTCTCACGGATCGCAAGCACAAGCTTCCTATTCTCCTTCAGGCTGACATCTGCTGCGCGAGCAATGAGCTCATCGCCAAAGCCAATTCTGATTGCTGCTAGTGTCTTCATGCTGCAAGGCACAACCACCATGCCGTCGTGTTGGAAAGAGCCTGATGCGATTGGTGCTGACATGTCTTTTGAGGTGTAGTTGCTGTGTGCCAAACTTCGTATTTGAGATTCCGTAAGTGAGCACTCATATTTCAGTGTGGCGAGAGCCCATTTGCTGATTATCAGGTGTGTTTCGACATCTAGTTCTTTGAGGATCTCCAGAAGTCTGATAGCGTAGGATGTACCTGTGGCGCCTGTGATACCCACCACGATACGCTTTGACCGGTGAGGCAGGAAGCGTATTTTGGATGGCTTAACACTCTTGGTAGAATGTGCCGTCGTGTCTTGATGTACATCAGACTGGTTTGTCTGACCCAACGGGGTTGTTCGGAATCCTCGACAGGATTGGTTCCATGTCTGATTCAATCGACGAGAAGTCACATTGACTACCCTTCTGACACTATGTGAATAAAATGATAACGAGTATGGCATTTTGTGATTTGTTTAGAAGATGCTACTTGGTCGTACTGAATTGTGGTTCAAATGTGATTAGACGAGAGGGCAAATGATATGCATGTAAATTAATGCTTATCTTACAAGCAAAGTAATCAGACTACTAAAATCGTGACAAGAACTCCCCACAGTCTTTTCGATGCTATCAAGTGGTTACACTAAGTTCCGCTGTCTTCCGGACTTCCGATTAAGTTCCGCTCTTGCATGCAAGACCCACGGAACGGAATGTGAGGGGAGGGTGATAGTGGAGACAGCTAGTTCTGGGTTCATGTAAGTTGATCTGGTTATGAAAGAGCCTGTAGCCTTCCCTTCGATCATCATTACAATTCCATCAATCCGTAACCATGGCAATTTCGGGGCGTTATATCAACCTAGCTACACGATGCACTGGTGTTAGGCGTGCATTCTCGACAAGTAGAACGATATCGACAGCCAACAAACAGCTTGAGGTCGACCCCATCGAAGCTCAGCTTGACTTTCGAAAGTTCCTGGACATACTACGCCAAGATGGTGATCTCGCTGAAATCGACAAAGAGGTGGACCCTCATCTTGAGATTGGAGCTATATGTCGTCGAGTGAGCGAAATTCGCGACAAAGCACCTTTGTTTAACAACGTCAAAGGGTCAACAGATGGCCTCTGGCGTATCTTTGGCAACGCTGCGAGCCTCCGAAAAGGTAACAAAGAGAAGTTTGGACGAGTAGCGAGAAACCTTGGTCTACCAGCGATAGCTACTTGGAAAGATATCTCAGACCACTTCATTTCCTGGAAAACAGCCAAGCCCATCCCCCCCAATATTCTACCAACGGGACCATGCAAGCAAAATAAGATATTTGGTTCTGATGTTGATCTCGAGTCGTTGCCAGTTCCGTATCTCCATGAAGGTGACGGTGGCAAATACCTAGCCACTTATGGGATCCATATTTTACAGACTCCTGACAAGTCCTGGACAAACTAGTCAATTTTCCGTGGCATGGTTCACAACAAAAACCATCTTGCCTGTCTCGTTGGCACGGGACAGCACAATTCAGTTATACGGGACAAGTGGCTGGCCGAGGGAAAGACAGAGATGCCCTGGGCATTGGCTCTGGGTGTCCCTCCCATCGCATCAATAGTGGCAGCCATGCCTGTCCCAGAAGGTGTCTCAGAAAGTGAGTACATTGGTGCAGTAACGGGAAAGCCACTTGATATGGTAAAATGTGAGATGAATGATCTTCTTGTTCCTGCATCAAGTGAGGTCGTACTTGAGGGTACCATGTCACTCGTGGAAAAGGGTACTGAGGGACCCTTTGGGGACTATTTAGCACTTGTCTTTGATGGAGAAGGTGGTAAAGGACCTTTATTTAGGGTTGACGCCATCACGTACAGGGACAATGCGATACTGCCCATATCTTGTCCTGGAAATATTATCGACGAATCTGTAAGTCCTGTCTGCTACTGGCTACAATTCCAAACATCATATTGACTTTCTCCAGCACACAACAGCTCAACTTGCAGCTCCCGAAGTGCTTCTTCTGTGTTGGGAGCATGGGCTTCCTATTAAGGAGGCTTTCGCCCCTGCCGAAACACTAGCAACATGGTGTGTCTTACAAGTAGATACAGAGAAGCTCAGGACCATACAAACCACTTCTGAGGAGTTCTGTAGACGTCTTGGAGATATTTTGTTCAAAAGTAAGAGTACAATGCTCATAAATCGAGTCCTACTCATAGGAGACGGCGTGGATATCTACGACTGGGACAAGGTCATGTGGGCGTTCATAACTCGGTGTCGACCAGGTCATGATACATACCATTTCGAAGACGTGCCCTCACATCCTCTGACGCCTTACATGACGCAGATACCCGGGACGCCGAGAAGAGGTGGCAATATTATTTCTGACTGTTTGCTCCGTTCTGAATATGACCGACCGAGGGATTTCAAGGCAGTTGATTTTGAAACGTCTTATCCATCTCACATCAAGACCAAGGTTCTGAATAACTGGGCAGCGATGGGGTTTTCCTAGACTAGGGCAGTTCAATTATATTACATTTGAATCAAATCAACATCAATTAACCAGGGTCTAAACCAGTGTGTGAAGACGTGGGTAAACCAGTAGGGCGATCTCCAAGATTGGCATGGACCAAATTGCGAAATTACTTGACTTGGACTCTGATTGGTTAAACCTGTGATCACGACAGACATGCCGATATGGCGACATATAATACTAACGATTTCATACCATGAAAACATGCTAGTGATGTCATAGATAAGTATCAATACTAGAAATTGTCGAAATACGATGGCATCGTCATAATCCCGCAAGCTTAGAGCTCCTTGAACTTTTTCCATTGCCGAGAAGTGCAACCATCCTGATATTCTAGCAGGGATCACATGGTGCAATACCTACATTAAGACACATCATTCATAGACTATGAATATAATTATCTGTAGATCCCCTGTAGCCGTGATACATACTTACCTGTAGTGTCTCTTGTAACCAACGCAATAGACTGACACTATGGAACCCGGGCACAAGAACGATTTGTCGCCAGACCTTAGCGATGAGGCAGGCACAGTTTCAACAGAGACTCCAGTTAACGAAAAAGCTCTGTTACGCAAGCTCGATCTACGACTTCTGCCAGCCGTTGGGATACTTTATCTTCTGTCATTCTTGGATCGCAGTAATGGTATGGCGTGACTTGTACAATTAGATGTTCTTGAGCTAATGTATCGTGATCAGTTGGTAACGCTCGCATCGAAGGGATGATTGATGATTTGCATATGTGTAAGATTGACTATTCTTTCGTCTTTGATGTTTCTGACAAATCTCAGCTGGCAATGAGTACCTGACTGGATTGACTCTCTACTTTATTGGTTATGTTCTCTTCGAAGTATGCAATTCAGCCATCGGGTCAGTCGTCTTCTAACAACCCTTAGATACCATGCAATATTATCCTAAAACAAACAACTCCTCGGCTGTGGCTTCCCACACTTACCATTGCCTGGGGAATTGTAGCAACCTTGCTCGGCATTGTCCAGAATAAGACAGGTTTCTTTATCGCCCGGTTCTTCCTTGGTGTGGCAGAAAGTGGACTATTTCCAGGTAAATCCCGATGAATAGCTTCTTCGGAAGAAGTACTGACAAACCTAAAGGTGTGGTATATTATTTCTCAATGTGGTATAAGCGACGCGAAAGACAGTTTCGTATTTCACTATTCTTTAGCGCTGCTTCACTCGCTGGAGCGTTCGGCGGTATTCTAGCATATGTATGACTCCACACACCCAGAGTATTCAATGTCTGACAAAAACAAGGGCATTGGAAAAATGTCAGGTATAGTTTGGGAGAATGGATGGCGATGGATCTTTATTCTCGTGAGTTCTTGTCAAAGGTCGATGTACTAGTCTTGGCTAACCCATGTCCAGGAAGGTATTGCCACGGTCGTTGTGGCTGTCGCAGCATATTGGTTCATTGAGAACTATCCCGACACATCCAAGTTCCTCACCAAGAGCGAGCGGTCTTTTATTCATGAGCGCCTCCACGCGGACAGTGACGCTATCCGTCAAGAGAAGTTCAGTTGGGCTGCTGTGAAAGAAGCGTTCAGGGATCCGAGCTGCTGGCTTTATGGACTGGGCTTCCATACTATGAGTTTGCCATTGTATACGCTCTCTCTTTTTTTAGTATGTCTTGCTGAACTGGATTTTATACACATAATACTAACTGATTAGCCCACGATTATCAAGGATCTTGGCTACACAGCAGCGGTCGCCCAGCTTTTGACCATCCCACCTTACGCCGTTGCCTTCGTTACTACCCTTGGTGTTGCCATAGCCTCTGAAAGGCTTGCGAAGCGCGCCGTTTTTATTGCTGGCTCCTCGGTAGTTGCTGCCATTGGGTACATAATCCTCCTCGCCAACACGAACCCTACCGCGAGGCCTGGCGTCTCGTACGTGGGAACTTTCTTCGCCGCAGCTGGGATCTACCCCGGCACCGCCTTGGTTCTCAGTTGGCCCGCTATCAATGTCTCTGGACAAACCAAACGTGCCATTGCAAATGCCATGCAGATCAGTATTGGAAACCTTGGTGCGGTTATGGGAACACAGCTGTACAGGTCGGGTGATGGACCACGGTTTGTGGTTGGTCACTCTATGGCTTTGGCATATTTAATTGCAAATATTGTCGTGGTGAGTATTTTGGGGTGGCGATTAAAGAAGCAGAACCAGAGTCGATCTGCTGTCAGTGAAGAGATCAAGCATGTGGGCGATGTGGAAGATTGGAAGGGAGATTCAGATTCCAGATGGAGATTTGAGTATTAGGATGACAAGAAGGGTCTGTACGGTACATTGATATTGCATGTGAGCTCGGACTCTCTTCAATTAATGCCTCTATTTGCATATCAATACACTATTATCAACTTATCGTTATCAAGTACCTACGTGAAGAGATGCGTTTCCTAAACAATTTACTTATGTATTTTCATTTTCATTTTTGAGCGAGTGAACAAAGCCATATCGTGTTCCTCAGTAGAATGCGCTAGCTATTTATGCAGCATCGTAGACAACGTGTTCTCATTACTCCAACGCCTCGAGTTCCTTCTTCTCACTCTCCCCCAAGAGACCCAGTGCCTCTCTTCGTGACGGTGCTAATGCATCCAAATAAGGCTTCTCAGCCAGTGAGGTTACCCGCGTACCATGTCGTGGCTCTCTTCCACTGTAGTCCCAACTAGCGTTGTGGATAGTAATGCTATGACAATTAACATTGGTCAAACACTTTTGCAACCAACTGAGTACTTACCGATTATCCCAAAGCGCTGAGGTTCTGGGTGTCCACTTGAAGCGTACCTGTATGTCAACATTTGTCTCATAGACATCATACAGGTAGTTGAGTATAACATCGCTCTCTGCCTTGTCAAGACCGACGATTCTATCAGTCATTGCACGGTTTACCCAGAGCGCTTTCCAGCCTGTCGCAGGGTGGACCCTGACTAAAGGATGAACCCTCTCGACATACTTGGGACCCTGCTCAGGATGGTCGCGGTCGAGGTATGGGTGTGCAGACCTGTAAACAGCCGAGCGACCATCGATGATCTTTCGAAACCCTGGTGAGAGCTTTTCATATGCTGCGTAGCCAGAGGCCCAGAGTGTATCACCTCCAACGGAGGGAACAGTATCGTTGTGAAGGTGCGTGATACCTGCGGGCTGTCTCTCATGCACCAAGTCTGTGTGCCAGCGAGACGCTCCTCCTGGCTGGCGAAAGGTGGCGGGACGCTCTGTCGCTTGTAGATCAGGCCAGAGAACACTCACGCCTGGAAGACCTGGAACCTGAGGCACCTGAGGCTTTTTTTTTTCTTTGTTAGAATTCGACTGTCGAGGTTGAAATTATCATCACTTACATGAACTTCAACTTCTCCATACCACTCGCCGAGTTCCTTCTGCTGCTGTGGCGAAAGATCCTGGTCTCTAAGGAAAACAACACTTCTCTCCGCAATCAAGAGAGCAAGTTCATCGCGTTGTTGATTAGTAAGGTCCTTCAACTGCAAGCCCTCGATTTCTGTTCCGATGTACGCCGTAAGATCAGTGACTTTTGTTGCAGCAGACAAAAGACTCTTCTTCGACTTGTCAGCCCGCGCACCTGCATCCACGTGATCGCGAGGCTGGTCGCGAATTTTGTACACATCGTCTAGGTATAATGGGCGAGATGGACGGTAGGGGTATCCTTTAGAAAGGTCTACGCCTGATTTCTCAAGACGTTGCTTAGCAGCGTCTGGGAGGGCGAGGGTGTCCTTGATGGGCGGGGCAACATCTTTAATGCTGGAATCAATTGGTGCAGGAACCATTTTGTGCTTTTTAAGTAAATGTATGATAATTATGCTTCACAGAATAAAGTCTTAATACTTGGATAAACAGAAGAAGCCGCATCTACATATACTGTAGCTCTCTCCTCACAGTACTACCCTAGGATCACGTCATGCAAGCATAGAATTGCAAGGGCCAATTTATCTAGATCCCATTGGTAGGTCGTCCAGATGCAATATGCAAAGTGTATTGCAACATAGATACGGATTTCTTTCTTTGAACATTGCGATATTAAGTAACGTTATCCAAGTCAGGGCTACATGGTCACTCTTAACCACCAGGCAGGGTTCTCCGGATAGTAAAAACAGAACTCTCCCAATTCTTAGCGTATAAAAAGAAGCAGTCTGATAAAGCAAGGTCTAAGTTCAATAAACTGATCTACTAATTTATTTTTTTGTGCCTTCAACGGCCGGGCATTCTAGTACCCCAAGGGCCCTGTCTGGTGCCTCAGGGTTTAATCACTGCAGACCCATGATAGCTACAAGTAGCGAGAGAAGATCAAAACGGCAGCATGTGTGGAGTCATATAAGCCACATGGATAATTGGTTTGCACAAGTCAAGTGGCTGAACAGAAAAAGTGAATAAATATGCACTATTACATAATATAATCCCAGTCAAATCCACGGGCCATGATACTCCGCAACGGTTTCCCCAACTTGGGCATTCCTGAATTTTGTACTCTGGAATCCTATCGGAGCATCTCTACCCGCCTTCTTTACCTTCCATCACACAAACAACTGATCTACTGACAAGACTCCGCGTATTGAAACGGGTTCTAAATCACCGGAGTTTGTTGCATACCATCTCCGCTAGTTATCTGTCCTGTCATATCATCATCGGACGGTCTACCCTATAATGGCCTCGAGAAGCAATGACCATTCAGCTGAGACAGGGACTGGGCGACAACCGAAATCATTAGCTAAAGCATGCATATCATGCCGGACAAAGAAGATCCGATGTGATGCAGCACGGCCAAGATGCCGTAATTGTCAGAGTCAAGATCGTGAGTGTGTTTATCACAACGAAACACCACGAAAACGGTACGCAAATGGCTTTGTATTGTGACTTGTTTCCCTGCTGACTGTCCCTGGACCCACATTCTCGCAGATCATCAAACTTGAACGCGACGCGTCTACTCTCAAGGCGTTCATCGTGACTCTCAAGCAAAGTGACGCAGAGAAACGTGAACAATTGCTCTCATCCGCTGTTGATAATAATGGGAATGTCATCTTGTCAGAATTAGTAAACGAGGCCCCTCCCAGACAAAGCCAACCCCCTTCAATTGGCCTTCCGTCCCAGCCCGCTATCGTATCTGACGATGAGTTGGACATTGCTAATTTTGTATCTGTTGACGATTCTGGTGAGACCAACAGCTTTGGCCCGTCGTCTGCATTGTACAACCCGGCAAAGAACAGCCCCGGCAAGATCACACAATGCGACCCGGCATGGATTGAGAACGTCAAGAATAGTCTGATAGCAAATGCTGCTCTTCAGAGGCATTTGGAATATGGACTCATGAAGCATCCAACTATTGCTGGGGTACCGACCGAGTTAGCAATGCACTTGCTCAACCTTCACTGGGATCGCCAACACCACACATTTCTTCTTACGTACAGACCTGCTGTCATGCGCGATTTGCAATGCTCGGGTCAGTATTGTTCCACCTTTATGCTCAACGCCATCTTTGCTTGCTGCAGCAAGTTCTCGCCTCGTCCTGAGGTTAGAGAAGATCCCGGTGATCCATCGAGTGCTGGTCTTCGATTTTTTAATCGGTGTGATGAGCTTCTTGCACAAAACTCACTTTTAATGAGACCACATATCACAACAATCGTGGGACTTCTCCTGCTTGGCTCCACCTACAATGCGCGTGGAGAGACATCGAAAGGATGGTTGTATACTGGCTATGCCCTGCGGATGGTATATGATTTGGGTCTCCATCTAGATCCCAAACAAACGACGGATCACTCAGAGGATATTGAAATCAAGAGACGGGTGTTCTGGGGTGCCTTTGTCTGTGATAAGCTCCAGAGTCTCTACTTGGGTCGACCTGTGGCTATTAATCTTCGCGACTACCAAGTATCACGCGAATTTCTCGACCTATATGAAGAAACCGAGCCATTTCATCTACCAAACTCGACGGTAGAATCTACTCCTAGCTTGCCTAGGAATATAGATGACATGGTTCCCCGGTATTCGGTATCAACTTTCCAACAATTATGCCTCTTGTCTAAGATAATGACGAATATCATCAACCGTTTCTACGTTGTCGGAGCCACATTCTCAAACGCCCAGAACAGTCTCTTGAAAATTGAGCAAGCGTTACAGAAGTGGCGAGAGGACTTGGCTCCCGAGCTCGACTTCCAGCCCTGGACTTCGACCAGGACGCAAGATCAGACCCCAAATATTATGGTCTTGCACAATCTCTATTACTCCCTTATCATCTTGGTTCATCGACCGTTTATCTCAGACGGGCATCTTCGCTCAACTGGAACGCCCTCTCGATCGTGGGAGCAATGCACAGATGCAGCAAAATGTATTACAAGCATTGCATCCGTTTACAAGTCGACATATGAACTCACTGGAGCGCCTTATGTTTTGGCATATACAGTCTACGTGGCGTGCACTATACACGTCCGCAACGCGGCTTCCCAAAGTCACAAGGAAGAGCATCTAGATCTGTTGAGGAGGAGTTTAGAATGCTTGGATGAACTTTGCATTGCGAACCCCGGCGTTGCCAAGCCGGCCAATAGTATCAGGCGCCTTATTGAAGCTAGCCGTCTCAACCTGACAGTTGGTAAGTCACGATAGGCTCGCTGCATTGATCTGTAAACTAAACAAATCAAGGAGAAACCAACACTGTCATAGGAAGTGATCTTTCGCTCGACTTGGATGCAATTCACAATTCATTCAATACATCAGAGTGGCCCTATCAAAATTACGATATGGGCACCGGGGATGCAGATTACAGTTTGCCACTCGATCCATTATTTGGTTGGATCAATGTACCAACACCGTCATTAGACCAAGACACACAACTGCCACTTATCTAAGGATCAAACAATTTCTGTATATAGTTATTGGGCTGTAATGGAATCATAGGCAAGGGCTTGAGTAAGACTACAGAATGTCACATTCCGTCACATTCTTTCAATCCTTGATGCTAATAAATGAATAAAAGCCGAAAGTTCACTGAAGGAAAGATAAGACAAGAATGGGTACCGTGCATGCAAAGCAAAGCCTGTCTTGTCTCCCTTGTGAGTTTGATTGGATGACATGGGCTAATGTTAGCTCAGTGCCGAGAACTCCACTCGGAGACTCACTTTCCGAGTTGCTGTGGGTCACGGAGAATCATTCTCCTGCTATGTCAATTGCTGTCTTGCTCAGGATACCTGGAATCAAATCTATCAATTCATAGATATATTAAATACCCAAGACACGATCACCCTTCATTTGACTCTCAAGCATCTAAGCATATCTTTCCATCCGCTGTGCATGAGATTTTCTATTCTACCTTCAATTACCCAAACACTTTGAACCCCACCTCTTTCGCATCATGTCTCATCTCCCTGAGAATGTCGACGTCTTGATCGTGGGCAGTGGCAATGCCGGATTCGCAGCAGCTCTGTCTGCGGCCGAAAACGGAGCCAAGAATATCCTGCTCATCGACAAGTGCCCTGAAGAATGGGTCGGTGGTAATTCTTATTTTACTGCTGGCGCCTATCGAATCGCCCACGGCGGGCTGAACGATCTATTACCTTTTGTCAACAATGTTTCCCACGAACAAGCAGAAAAGATTGATCTTGCGCCCTATACCGAGAAAGACTTCCAGGATGATATGGACAGGGTGTGTATGGGACGTTCAGACCCAGAACTGGCCAAGACACTTATTCAAAACTCCAATTCAACTATCAAATGGCTAGCTTCAAATGGCATCCGCTTCCAGCTTTCTTTCAACAGACAGGCATACGAAGTTGACGGGCGAATTAAGTTCTGGGGCGGTCTCCACATCAAGACCCAGGATGGAGGCAAGGGTCTTATCGAAGACTACCTTGCTGCGATCAAGAGGCGGGGCATTCAGGTTTCGTGGTCAACAGCGCTCACAGGACTACAAAAGCATTTAAATGACGACAGCTACGACGTTCAGCTGTTAGTCAATGGCCGCAAATGCTCACTCAACGCCAGCGCCGTTGTATTGGCTGCAGGAGGATTTGAGTCCAACCCTCAGATGCGAAGCCAATTCCTTGGTGCTGGGTGGGACATGGCTATGGTCCGCGGAACACCTTACAACACTGGAGATGTTTTGAACTTAGCCATCGAACAGTTAGGTGGGAAAGCTGTCGGAAACTGGTCCGGGTGCCATTCTGTGGCTTGGGACGCTAATGCTGACCCAAATACTGGCGATCGAGAAGCCTCCAATGAGTACACCAAGTCAGGTTACCCTCTGGGCCTCATGTTGAATGTTGATGGCCAGCGTTTTGTCGACGAAGGTGTTGATCTGAGGAATTACACTTACGCAAAGTTTGGTCGGGCTATCCTCCAGCAACCAGAACAGCTAGCCTTCCAGGTCTGGGATTCAAGGACCATGGACTGGCTGCGGATGGAGGAATATCGCGAGGAGCGTGTCGAGCGCATTTTTGCAAAGACAGTGGACGAGCTCGCCCAGAAATGTACTGAGCGTGGACTTCGAAATAAATCCGCTTTTGTCGACACGATCCGAGAGTATAATGAAGCAGTATACGCACATCGCAAAGAGCATCCCGACGCCAAATGGGACCCTGCCATCAGAGACGGCGTCTCAACTCAGTCTTCAAAGAAGAAGCTGGCTTTGGCCAAGTCAAACTGGGCTCTGCCCTTGGATAAGGGTCCCTACATGGCAGTCAAGGTGACTTGTGGTATCACCTTCACCTTTGGAGGTGTCAAGGTTGATCCGCAATCCGCCCAGCTAATTCATGGAGTGACAGGCTCTCCAGTGCCAAACGTGTTTGTCGCGGGAGAAATGGTGGGAGGCCTATTCTATTCTAACTATCCCGGGGGAAGTGGATTGACGTCTGGCGCAGTATTTGGAGCGAAAGCTGGCAAGGCTGCTGCAAATGTCGTTGCAAAGAGACAAGCTCAATCTTTTTCAAGTCGCTTGTGAACAAGACTGATAAGCTTTAGTATACAGGGTTCAGTGGCAGAGTAGCAATCAGGATTAAAGTTTGTAAACCCCTGATTTGGCTGAACGGAATTGTTCCATAGTTATAGTTGGTGGTTAGCAGTACAACCTTACTCTGTAGACTAAGCCAATACAGACTTTTCCCTTGCCGGAATTGTTCCATATACCAGTCTAGTGCGAGTATTGTAAGCAATTGTAATGAAACGCTACTATATCCGTAGTAGCTTTGTGTTTTGACAGCCCCCTTTCGCAATGCATGCACACAATCGCCTTCTCCTTTCCTTAAAACCCTGCTCAATATTGGTGAGCTAAGTAGTTAGTATTGATACAAGACGGCATTGCGAAGCGAAGAGGCGGACTTGGCACCAATAACAAACAGCAAGCACTCTCAATCATTGACTCGTTACAAGACACTTTATCACCGGTGGCGTTTTCGGGCCACTCACGCACCTCGATACTACGCCATAGACCCATTACCCCAACCTAAAACTCAGGGCTGAACAGGAAACGGTACGCGAGCTTATCAATGACATTAACGCCTCCCCAGTATAGGGTTAGCTTTATCTGGGGAAGCAATAGTATCAAGCCCTCTAACATTGAGCGAGTCAGTGCTTCCCATTCCCAGATTCAGCGCTACTCTTTACCAGTGATAATAACGTTGGTTACGTCCACATTACATCAGAAGTCTTTTTTCACATTCTTCTATTGTCCTCTTTTTCCATTGCGCAAGACCTGTCGCTTGTTACACAGGCGCATCCGACCTCTTGTATGACATTCCACTGCATACACACATGACCAAATAATGGCTGGGCTTCAACCCAACATCTGGGCCGGCGTCGCCATTCCTTGGCTTGCAGCGCTGGTCTCACTTGTTATGCGTGTTTGCGCCCGAAGGATGACCAAAATGAGTTGGTGGTTCGATGATTACTTTTCCATCCTGGCATTTATTTTCGCAACAGGCTACTGCGGCATCATGATTGAGTGTATGCGACACTCCAGGATCATGTCTCACCCTTGACTGACAATCATCTAGGGACGTTACACACATACCTCGGCGTCAAAATCCCGGACTCGATCACCGGTGATGAGAGAGAGGCAATTCTACAACAAGCCCGGTTCCTTAGCTACTTGAACTCCTTATGCTATGCTTCATCCATCGCCTGTTCCAAGATAGCCATTTTGACATTATACTGGCGCCTCTTTAGGATTTCTTCAATCCGCATCCCCATCCTAGTCATGCTTGTGATGGTAGTTGTATGGATTATTCTCAGAACATTTATGCTTACCTTCCGCTGTGTCCCTGTACAGTCACTATGGGACTATAGCATTACAGACAAGGTCTGTAACCTTGACAGTGGCGAGTTCTTCCTGGGTACTATTACTACTCATTTTATCATGGACATTGCCATCCTCATTTTGCCAATCATCGAAGTGGCTCGACTTTCCCTACCAACGGGTCAGAAGCTGGCTATCACTGCTTTGTTTCTGCTTGGAGCCATGTATGATCTATCTAAAGTGCTGTGAAATATTTAAACCCGATCTAGGCTAATCAATGTCTACAGCGTCTGCTTTGCCTCAATGTTTGTTCTGGTCGAACTTGTCAACTACGACAACAACACTACACAGATGCCTTATGACTATGCTATGTTCTGTATCTTGGGATCAGTTGAAGTGAATATTGCTATTGTTTCCGGTGAGTAACCATCTGAATGAGTCAAACATATCATCATATTAACTGAAATAAACCAGCCTGCTTTCCTCTTTTACGCCCCATCTTCAACCACATACTACCTGCCAGATTCCTTTCCTCGTATGGAAAGAGCAGTCAGCGTGTCAGTCGACCAAGCAATGCTATCAAATTAACAACCCTCGTTAGATCAACTAAGGACAAGGAGCAGGATGACTCAAGCTCAACACACCACCTAGCTGATATGGAAAACGGACTACACTACGATTCAGGCAATGTTCAATATCCAAAAGGAGTGCATACAGTTATCTGCAGTCGGAAGTCGGTTTCTGAATCGAATGACAACATGTCGGGGATATATGTGCAAAACGACACAGTTGTGGAGGTAAATCACCTCTAGGGTATAAGCAGATGCAGGGTATTAGCTCGAGTAACCAATCCACCATCAGTACTCTTACACGTGGGACGTCCAATTATGAGATGTATTGGAGTATAATTGTGAGCATTGTGTGGTTTATCTCAGGCACATCTGCAACACCACTGGTTCAGGTTTTTAATTTACAAAAATGGCAAATTTCAGCCCAGGCACTAGCATCATTTTCTGTTACATAGTGGCTGTTTGACGGTTTTTAGCCCAAAGAGACCAGCCCGTTTCAAGACTTAATGTTTCCATTTTAGTTACTAGCTTTGTTTGTCGCATAAATAAGTTATGCTGACATTTTTCATCCCAACATGCTACGCAGCCACCAACTGCCGAGATCAGCACCCTTAAGTGAGACACGCTCATTAAACTCAATTGATCCAGCTATTCCGAATACGATCCCACCATACTGATTATGCTGTCCAAGCGGTAGTGATTCTTGTACAAGCCGACATTACTTGATGTGGAACTATGTGCATGAGGCTGTCGGACAAACAAGCCCTTGCGAGATTGTTTGTTCTGTGCACCGACACTTACTTTCGATCCTGGTAACATGCGCCCGCCAAATCCGAATGGATGCAGAACCGTGGATCAAAGCTCAGACTACTTAAGCAGCCGCTATCCGACGTTAGAATAGTATACTGGCATCACTCATTCAGTGCCATTTAACAAATACATTTCATCATGAAGTCGAGAATTTTGTTTACTTGCTTTACCTATCTTACCGGCGCAGCCTTGGCCAAGCCCAAGCCTGACCACCAGGAGGTTGACGTTGCCATCATTGGTGGTGGTGCGACAGGTTCTTATGCTGCTGTCAGACTCCGAGAAGACTACGGAAAGAGTGTTCTCGTCATTGAGAAGGAAAACAGGCTTGTTAGTCAGCCGACTTGATCCAACCATCTTACTATTCTGACCAGATTATGCAGGGCGGCCACGTTCATGCCTACCAGCCGGAAGGCGGAGACAGGCCAATCAACTACGGAGTTCAAGCCTACCTGAACCGAGAGAAGACCAGGGCTTTCTTCAAGCGATTCGATGTCGGCCTGATTGACCCAGATGTAAAGAGCGGGTTCGATCTTCTTTTCGCCACCAAGGATATCGACTTCACGACTGGAAAGACTGTTGATGCTGACTACGGGCTCATCAACTCAACTGTCGCATTGATTGAGTACGTTGCCCTGGCAGTGAAGTATCAGCCATGGTTCGAGAATGGTTATTTCAAGAAGGGCAAGATCCCGGAAGATCTTCTCTTGCCCTTCGGAGAGTTCCTCGACAAGCACAACATTGGCAGCTCTCTCGAAATTCTTCGCACGTTTATCTGGCTTTCTGATGCAGTGAATACACCTACCTGGTTTGTCCTGGCTGTCGTTGGACAACCCCAACTCGCCGCTCTTGGTTTTGGTCTAGCAGGCCCATCTTTCAAATGGCCCGAGACTTATTCTTCAGAAACACTCTACGATCGCGTTCTCGACCTCATGAAAGATGACGTTCTTCTCGAAAGCACGGTAGTTTCCAGCAGTCGCAAGGCCAACGGCGTCGACTTGGTCATCCAAACACCAAAAGGGAAGAAGCATGTCAAAGCCAAGAAACTTCTCATTGCAGCAACTCCCTCCCCTGGCAATACCGACGCATGGGATCTCGACAAGAACGAAAAGTCAATCTTCTCCAAATTCACTTGGGAAAGACTTTACGTCAGTGTTGTTGGCAAGACCAGCTTGCCTTCCGATGTTCCCGGCATTCGCAACACGTGGGACAACCCTAGCAACTTTTACCTCCCTCAAGGTGACTTTGTCGATGCGTACACGCGGGCTGGTGACAAGGATGTCTGGACTACGCGTGTCCTTGGTCGTGCCAGTCTGACCGCCGAAAAAGCAAAGTCTATGATCAAACAGGTCTTCACCAACATTGATACTGCGGGGACATATGATGTCACTGACCCTACCATCTTGGCTTTCGCATCACATGGACTCACCGTTCCCAAAGTGTCACCCAAGGAACTCTCTGATGGATTCTACCAGAAGCTTTATGCTCTGCAAGGCCAGCGCAACACATTCTGGACTGGACTCAGCTGGGCTCCCGACTACACTCCCATCTTGTGGGACTTTACTGAGAAGCTTTTCCCTCAAATCTTGTCTGGTATCTAGAGTTTTAAGTAGACTATTCATCTTGCAAGTTATATATCCTGCTTTTTAATCTTTAAGCCGCAGCCCTGGTCTTCTCAATATACTTAGAATTCCTTACAAAGGATTTATCTGGATCAAAAACTCACATGTCAAATTAAGGTTAAAACCAACCTTCCCAACAAAACCACGTGTGCTGTGATAGAAGCAGCATCTTCCGGGCTGTACGCACAGTCAAAAGTCCGCTATCCTGCAAGTCCGCCATTTAACTTTTGTAATCTCTAAGCCGAAGATCTTCTCAATACACTTAAAATTGTCAACAAATGATCTGTCTGTACTAAAACCTCAATATATGGAATTCAGGGTTTACTAATACCCAACTTTCTCAACAACACGTGCACTGCAATGGAAGAAGCGTCTCTCGGGCTGTACGCACAGTCAAAAGTCCGTTATCCTAGAAGTCCGCCATCCTGCAAGTCCGCTCATGGAAGTCCGCTGTGATACACGTCCCCAAACTTTAAATCAACTCCACGGTAGTGAGTATCTGCCAGCTCACATATAAAACAGAAAATCTACCCACGTTAGTCTGTCTCTTTAGATTCCAAGCACAATTCCATTATCACAAATTCCAAGAAGCACCCCATTATCCCCAGTTTCAAGATGACTGCAACAAACGCCCCTACTACCAGTACTGCTCTCTATGCTAATGCAGAGGGTAAAGCTGTCGTTACCAGCCTCCCGATGCCAGCACTGCGTGACGATGAGATCCTCATTAAGGTCATGTATGCAGGTGTCAACCCGTCCGACTTTCGAGTGCTGAAATTCTTCAATTGCCGACGACGCGTGATGGGCCATGAGTTCTGTGGCAAGGTGCTCGAGAGCCCTGGCCTGGCCAACTCACCCTTCAAGGCAGGCGACATTGTTGCCGGCTACGTAAACGGCTCCAACGACCGCCCCGAGCGCTTCGGCACGCAGCAGGAATATATATCGATCCCACCTGCATGGGCCTTCAAGGTTCCCGATAATGTGCCTCACCCTAATGTTGCTGGTCTCCCCGTTGTGGTCCAGGCTGCCAATGATGCGATTTTCAATCGGTTCAAGCTACCCCTCCCGCAAGATGCCCAAGGTCCCATCGAGGGAACGATGGTGATCTGGGCCGGTGCCACCTGCGTCGGCATGTCTGCGATCCAGCTTGCGCGCGCCAGCGGCGTCACCTCCATCATCGTCACAGCGTCGCCTAAGCGACACGAATTTCTCAAGAAGCTGGGTGCGACCCACTGCTTTGACTATAGCGATGAGAGCACCCCAGCTCGCATTAAGGCACTAGTAGAAAGCGCCGGCGATGTGCCTGTCTGGGGATTCGACGCACTCGGAACTATGACTATGCCCAGTCCACAGACGCTCCTCGCTAGTTCTCTGCCCAAGAGCGACCGAGTCAAACTCGTAACCGTACTTTTAATGCCCGAGGAAGGCTTCGAGCCTTGTATCGGAGCTCGCCATTACCATACTTCGTTTGACCTGCCCAACGGGGATAGGGTTGATATGCCTCCCAACATGGAAGCCGCGGACAGAATGTGGAAGGCCCTCGGCTGGGTGATGAATCATTATGGTAAAGAGTTCCAACAGATCCCCGTTGAAGTATTCAAGGGAACAGCTGAGGACGCACTGAAAGAGGTTGAAAAGGTCGAGTCTACGGGAAGATTCGGAAAGTTAGTGTTGACGCTGCCATGGGTTACTAAAGAGTAATAAATGCCTAGATCTATTACTACAGTATAGAATCTGCCTTTAACTATCTTTCTAATTAACCTTAATACCTGTCATACTTGGTTTAATTTATACTATCATTTTCGACCCCAGTCATGTTCCATTTACAGTCCCCTTGGCTCTAGTCTACGTGCAGCAGCTTCGCCCTATAAGTTCAATCACTCGACTAAGCAAAACCTCTGTCTTAGACTAATCCCATCTCAAAGCAGGCTTTCGTCGTATTAACTCAATGAATTTGATTTTAGCTATGGGGGACAATTGACCGTCAAGAGATGACTTTGTACTGACATCCTAGAGGTCGTTGGTTCGTAGCAAGGATTCCACAGTGTGTCATAACTCTAATATGCTTAAATGATTAAACTGCTGAGTTTAGCAGAAAAGGTTAAAATGCCAGTTTAACCGTTTAAGCGAGGCAGTTCAGGTGGAACAATTTGCCTCCAATCGATTACAGAGTCTTGAACAAATGTCCAGAGACAGATATAGATTTGAGACTGGGCACTGCTTTGCTATCCTCATCAAGAGATTGTGAAATACAAGACCCTGCTTTACTCATCACGTTTCTCAAATCCATCATCCTTCATCTTCAAGGTATAAGCCTTTCCGTACGTGTTTTGGGGATCACGTTTCTCAAGCGCATCGTCCTTCATCTTCAGAGTATAGGGTCTGCCATATAAATTCTCGCGCTTTTTAAACGCATCACCCCCCATCTTCAGAGTGTAAGGTCTGGGATATAAATTCTCGCGCTCCGCGATGGCATTGTCTGTAGTCAAGGTAAATAAAATGCTTCAACGGGAGACGATATGGTCTCACCTGGGATAGGGCTTGCAGCTGCAAGGCCGCACATCGCAGCGACGCTGAGGAATTGAGATAGCTTCATGTTCGAATGATCAAATTGCTACTGTAAACTATGAGTTTCCAGTTGGTAAGTGTAGACAATTTCGGACCATTCTAAATATTAAATACATCGATATCCTTTACCACGGTCCATCCATGGGATATTGACTAAGCTTGTGATCTCTTAGAAAGGAAGGTCGTTTAGTGTGGGGTAGATAAGAGTCGTCATTCTAGTTGGGCTATACGACATAGCATACAAAATAAACATAAGTTCTATGCCTTGCATCTCGCCCCCAACTTCATTGCTGTATACGATTGGCTGATAGGGCTTTGGTAATGGTGTATACGGCGCTGTTTACGGCAACCACCGAATTGATAGTCGGAACTTCGGCATTCATCATCAAAAGTGCCTGCGGGGGAATCTTGTAAAGGTACTATGATGATACTGATCTGCATCTGCTCCCAAAAGTACCTGATCTGAACAGCTGTTTAGGCAGGCGGTTCTTCTTTCGCAGTATTGTGCAACCCATCAAAAGCGACGTAGGTGATCATCAGGTTGATGTAAGAGATAAGCACTCTGCAGTAATATTGACCACTGTCATATCGTTTTGATCCAACTCCAACAAACTCTCATCTTTCATAGCCTCGCAACTTACTGGAATCTCATTCCTGCAAAGGCGATTTACCTAGTTACCACTTCCTTCACTAAAACCATGTCATTCAAGGATAAGAACGGTTCTGATGAGAGTCTGCTTCATGATGAAGAGGGCAGCGAGGGAACCGACTGGACCCCATTGAAGCAGCGAGGAAGTTGGAAAGACCGCGCCTGGTTCGCTTTCAACGTCCTTTTCTTCTTGATATCCCTGTGTCTCTTCGTGGCTACCTACACGAGAAGCAATGTGATGTCAGAAATGGAGCATGTTCGCAAGACTTCATTTTATTGTAAGCCTCCCTCTCGGTACACACAATCCAAAGCAGCGACTAAAAGTACAGCCCCTGTCCTGGACTCAATCAACTTCAAACTGAGGCCCATAGAGACCGAGGGTGGCTTATTCGAAGCCAAAAATCCTTCCAAGTGGCGCAACTCCATCAAGCCCGACCCATCAGTTGATGAAGCATGGGAAGACCTCGAGAACATCCGTGTGTTCCCCATCACCGAGAGTGAGGTTCGAAGACTAGGCAAAGATCCGGAGCTCCTTGTCAAGTTTCCACCAGAGTATGGACTCGGTGATAATGCCTACATGGGACAGATCGACATGTTCCATCAGATTCACTGCCTGAACCTCCTTCGGCATCTGGCATGGGCCGAGTATCACCGGAATGGCACAGCCAAGAAACCATTCAGCGAACTGCACTGGATTCATGTCAGCCACTGCACTGACATACTTATGCAAAACCTTATGTGCAGTGGCAATTTAGACATTATCACATTTAACTGGGTTGAAACACAGACAAACCCTTTCCCAGACTTTGGTGTCAATCACCAGTGCAGGGATTTCGATGCGATATACGAGTGGCAAGATAAACACTCTGTGCCAAAGGAGTGGGGACGAAATGTCACACGACCATCAGGTGCAAAGCAAATTCCCATTAGCGAAGAGTATTATCGGATATATGGAATTGAGAAGAACGAAACCCAGAGTGAGTCAAGCCATAGTACTTAGTTAAGAAAATTCAAAAGCATCGACAACCGGGCCGTACCGGAGTCCTTGAAAGCTTAGTCGGCATTTTCTAAACATATTCTGCTCCTTTCAGCCTTCGACTTGCTAAGCAACATAATACTATATGATACTATATGCTTGACTATTGATATAGTTTGTAATCTTTCACGGTGGCGCGCTGCGATTCGCGTCAAAGTGGCAACAACAAAAGTAACCATCGTTGTTCCAAACTTAAAGTGGGTATCTGACGAAAGGGTTCACGACTTGGACAGGCTCTGGCGCCTACAACGATACTGTTGAGATGGTAAGTTGGAAACGCGGGACATGGCATCATCATAAAGACAGGTGTAATATTTATGAGAGGAAGGCGACCCCGAGCGATATTTAATTCTAAATACTAGGAACAAAACTGCATTAAGTCCATCCACAAAGTGATTCATGTCTAGGATGAAGGAGGCTCGTTAAGCGTGGAGATAAACTGCTTCTGGAACTCCCCAAATAGCAACCCATAGGTCACTGTACCAACCTCCGTCTGCGCAGTGATGTTGACATTGGCACTGGTGATAACTTTCTTTCCAAAGTCAGGCATAGTAGTACGGCGCACTTCAATGGTAGTCTTGGGCCCATTGAAGTACTGGCGCGCCTCATACGCTGTATCCTTGCAGGGGGTGAAAGGTGTTTTCTGGGCACAAGTCTTGCCGCACGGAGCTCCATTCTGCACGCCATGGCAAGCGACTGAAAAGTCGCCTGGGTCGGGAACGGCGTTGTGGCCTTCGAGGGTAAACTTCCAGTGAATCTTCTCGTTCGCGCCGCGAGTGGCGGAGTAGTCGTTGCTGTACCAGTTGTTCTTGAGATCCTCGGGGTTGGTGACTTCGTAGGGTGCTGCGATTGCGCTGCACGCAAACGCGGAGACGAGGACGGCTTTGACGAGCATGGTTGCGAATGGACTGGATGGTTATTAGTATGATTTGTTCTTACATGAAAATAACGATCCAGAATAAGAACTTCCTATGTTGCTTACATATTTGAAGAAGGTTGTCTAAGATGGAGATTGTAGTTGCTATGTCTTGTTTTGGACTGAAGCTTGGAAGAGATGTAAACCTGGGGTCTCAGTCGTCTCTATTTATCCATCGTTCACCGAACCTTCCGACCCTTGTGTCACGAGATGCTCCTTGAATACGAGCTTGTTGATCTTTGCACAAGAAATTAATTTCCCACCGCCATATCTAAAAAGTTAAACGCGTCGGCAATTGAGTGTAACGTGCCGACAGATCCGATCGCCTTATTATCCATAATTGATTTTCCTGTTAACCCTGCTGAGCTATGCACGGACGCGGAACAAAGTTACCCTGAAACACGAACACTAGTGAGAATTAGATATAGTATAATTAAACCTTAGAACCGAACTGACATTTAGACAAGATAGACTAACGCCCGTAGACAAGATAATACTTGCCGATCGATGAGCATCTACGCGCGTGCATCTCAGCTTAGAAAGAATCTCAACCTTGCGTCGTAGTCGATCACATCTGTTGTATCAATCAGAACGAATAGCCTTGCCGGGTCAGCGTTTCGGCTACTTACTGTACTGTACTATCTACCCTGAATGCTCAACAGACACCCTCTGTGACCAAATCATCGCTTGGATTCACATAGCAACAACTGCGACTGGAATGACTTCTTCCATCTGACAGACACTACAACTACTACGGATGAAATGCGGTTTGTAAATTGAGAAAGGCTGACATAGTTAGTGGGTGAAACTTTATCTGATGAAAATTATAACGTCATGTCTTTACGTTGAGGTCAACAATTCATTGTGTTGATACACTGATTTTCCATCTCAAAACTTGGTAAGTCATGCATAGGAAATCTCGGCTACATATCGTTAGCTCGTGCTGAACAATGACACACGGGTCACTCTCATTGTGCATAGTTGATAGCGTATATATTCTGCACTGACTGCAAATCTAAGACGCACTGCCATAGCCAGATTTACATTTCAGCCTGACTAGTGCATTTGCAGCCCAAAATACAAAATCTCTCTTTAATAAATTGGCGGTCAGCTTAATTGAAGTCTTAATATTCGGTGATGTTGGAATTCTTTTGCGATAAGCGTTGGTTCGCGGTGTTGACTTAGACTTGTAAGCGTGGCAAGTGCTCTAATATGTGAGGCGGTTTTAGGAGGATTTGGGTTCACGGGGCTTGGCAGGCTCAGTGAGAAATACGATGAGAGCTGACGAGTCTATAGGTATCTAAACCAGGTTCAGGGAGTGCAATTCCTGTGCTGGGAGATTATCAAGCTTTAGCAAGACAATATATGTAATGGCTTAGCAATCAGGAATTACATTAGCAGTATTATATGATTGATATTTAGCCCCATTCATTGACACAATGCGACTGATTAATGTCCCGTCTGTTAGATCGGAAAAGTCTGAAATCAAAACTCCTACTCTCGGCCACCAACTCGTCTTCGTAGGCGAGCTATTCTGCGCTGTCAGCCATGATGTTACCACCGGATTGATCGATTTTGCCATGTAGAGAGCATCGAATTCAGTAAGAGGCGGTTGTTGCAGGCCTCCTACGACATTGAAATTCATCCAGTTGAGAAACCAGGTCGATGCTTGCTGTGGAGGAGATCCTGCTGGATTTCCATTGGGACTGAGAGTACCTGTCTCAGATGTCTGTTTAAGCATAGCGCTCACGAGATCAGTTTTCGACTGGATGATAGCATCAACTTCGGAGCCCGCAACACGACCAGCTTCATGATTTTGGACAGTAAACTGTATTCCGGATTTTGTTTGAAAGGATCCTATCTGGTTGGCCGCTTGTGATGGATAGGACCTGCCAGGGGCTCCAGGGGTACCCAGGTCGATGCCGACTGAAATAGGTGTTTAAGAAGCGCCAGCCTAGTCCAGAGTATGCACAACAAGTATCTTCTTGCGCAATTGTCCCATAGTAAGTGTGAGAGTCAGGGAAGTGGCAAAAAGTATGTTGAGTATAAAGAAATGAGCGTATTCACAACACTTGCTATCGCCTGCTGTGGGTCCTCCGGAGATAGAAATAAGATAATACCCTCGCTAAGGTGGCTATCGAGCCAAGTGCAGAGAGACTGTATCAGTGTTGTTGTTTCGTAGTTGATAAAGGTGCCTTCCGGAGTATAGAGACAAACTGTCTGCGATCCGGCTTCCTCTGATATGCCAATCGTCAAGTGCAAGAAGCGGACGCCGGCGTTGAGCTGTTGGATTATGTTCATGTTTTGTCGTCGCAAGCCTGAGTTGCTTGATGCGAAAAAGGTGATATCTGAGCTTGTGGCCGAAGCATGTGTCCCTGGTATGCTGATCTCGGAAACGAGGTGATAGTCGTCAATCGTTTCCATCCAGGATGTCAAGTCAAAGTAGGGACCTGGTCTTTGCATTGTGAAGTACATGACACGGTTCGCATTCTGGCACCAAGCCGCAATCAAGTCGCCGTACAAGTAAGTCATAGCCCATGGGGTAGAAGAGTAAAAGGGCGGGCCTGACAGAAATGAAAAGATATTGTTCCAGGTGTTGTTGGCGAGCGACGAGTTAAACATTTTTACTTCGCGGTCACCACTTTGATCTTGGAAATTGACCCAAGTAACCGTGCCATCGGGTGATCCCAAAGCAGCCACACCAGATGTGGCTGTTCCTGGCGGTGCCGGTCTAGTGAAAGGATACCAGGTCATGGCAACCATGTCCAAAGTGAATTCGCGAAACAAGGACTGCTCCGTGGCGACAATGGGGTTCTATATGGTCAACTACACGCTAGCGAATGCAGTCAAAATTGAACTTGAGAAAGTTGCCCTCTTATTGTCTGAGTTGGAAGATATTGAGTGCTGAAGCGATTAACAAGATATTGCCCTAAGCTTGTGAGGTACCTTGTTATAATTTGTTGGAGCGATCTAGGATCAGCCCACCAGGTTGCAGGCTGGCCACTTCCATGGAAAAGATATAAAACGCCGAGGACGTTACTCGCGTTCCCTGATCTAAAACAATAATGTCACCAAATGAGTGGTCCACCTACAAAATACGCCTGGACGAGGATTTCAGGACGAGAGTTCCCGTTGGTCTGCAATACCAAAACGAATATGTGCCTGCTTTCTTCTGCTTTTGCTTCTAGTGTATACCTCGGCTTAAGAGGAAGGCGAACGAGTGATCCACTGTATCTGGAAACAAGGCCTTCCTTATCCAGCAACTGACCTGTGCTACACTCTGGATTGCCCATAGGCTATCATTCTCTTTACGAAACACTACCGCACCGCCTTCTCTTTCCATCTAGCATGGATAGTAATGTTTAGCTGATGAAGTGTACAGGCCAACGGTAAAAGATTCCCATCCCTTTCTGCTATATTACCCATGCTATCGGCAACCTTCTCCAGTAACACCATGTCGCTCAACGAGGTAGAGCCCGGTTCTCCAGGGTCGCTAACGAACAGGTGATTAACCAAGCAGCCATAAGGAACATGACAGCGGAATGCGCCAAACAAATATGCCGCGACAAGCGGGCTTGTATACTTTTCCAAGCCCAGAAGAGCGAGCTCCAGGACCTTACGAGCGATGTTGACTGACAAGACAGATACAGGTTTATTATAACAGGGGAAAGGTAAACCAGATACTTCGGAATGGAGAGCCTCCATCTTGCGGCTCATGACCATCATGGAGCAGCTTGCCGTGAGCGTGAGATCGTAGAGCGTCCACCAATTTGAGACGTTTTCTTCGTTGGCGTCCATTGAATCTCTCTGTTGGTGATATACAACCAATCAGTGGGGCTGAAACACTGGAATATAATGGAAATGGAGCATTATAGGAAGACTTACTACAGACCATTCTCCGATCAAGTCTTCTATCTCAGCACAGAGTCCTTCAATCCGTTCGATGCAGTCCTCACTGTCCGAGCTCTGAGCAAAGAAGTCGAAGAAGCGAAGCAGAAGAAAGGTCAGCCGTGACTTGACAAAGAACGCCAACGTCGAGACCATATGTTCGGGTTGTTCAGGGACCATGTTTATTGAGGGAAGATTGACACGCCACTCGGTCAAGTTGGCCGTCATGATGGCAGGCTTGTCGTGTAGCAGACGGAAGAATAGATCGACGAGCACCAACGCCCAGAGACCTTGCCTGTCATGGTCTGTTCCATCATCGGGTGACTGCCGCATGAAGGTACTGGGAAAATCCTGATCAATATTGTGGAGGTTCAGCTTCTTTATGCACTGATACTCAATTCTGTACATGTTCCAGCTAAATTCGAAGTCGCATTGCTGAAAGGAAGCTCTCATCTACCCCGGATGGTCAATATACGGTGTGTGAGCTTTCTTGGTTTGAAGAGAACACGTACGAGAAGAATGGCAGAGATCAGGTCCATCTTGGTCCCTAAACTGCGCTCCCTCCAAGCTGGCAGCACACGAAGACAGCAACTATAGACGCGTTGCGTTAAATTGCTATACTGAGGTCCTAAATCATGAGCAATCAACACTGAACCATGGTAGACAATACTATAGTAGAGTACCAGCACCGCTGGCGCGAGAGTGACCTCAGGCATATCGATAATGTCAGGGATGAGGTGCATCAGCTTGATGTTGATGAAGCTGGGGAACGTGTCGATCTGGAAGTGTGTACAAAAGTCTGCAAATGAGATTAGTATTTGAAGATCTTACGAACCGAATCTATTCAGTGCTTACTCTCAATACAAGCTTTGGCAATCTTTGGTTGTATATGGTAATCTAGAAGTACGGTCTGGTTGGACAAGTTCTGCCGCTTGAGATGCAAAACCTGCTCAAAGGCTTGTTGGAGGCGCACGTCGGCATTCAAGGGCGTGGCTAGACAACTAGGCAAATCACTGGCTTCTGTCTCTTCTGCGTCATTATCGATGGAAGGTCTAGATGCAGCCGATGAGACCACAAAATTTGCTTCAGGTGTTTGCCCAGGTGTTTGCCCAGGTGTTTGCCCAGGTGTTTGGGAATAAGATCCTTGAAGGCTTCCTGGGCTATTGTTGCCGAGCGCGGTGTGTACAGTAGATGGATCAGCAACAAGGCGCGTGCATTTTTCCTCAACCCGAAGTAGTCTCTCAAGAAGACCAGAGAGGACATGATCACTGACATGACTGAGAAATGTTAGTGGTAGGCAAAGAAAATAATGTGTTGACATGCGGTTCTTTTGGCTGACGCTTTCGGGAGTTAGCCTTCTTTGTTTTCCTTCGCTCCGGATACGTGCATGCCAGGCCTCTAGCTTGACAGACGTCACATGTAGGCTTAGCACGGTTACATCGGACCTGGTTCGGTAGTTAGCAGATTGTCGAATTTAGATGCGGCGTTGTGGTGTGGAGGCCAACACGGTAAGTAGGTGGAGCATGGGGGACTGTGGTACCTTTCGTGTCCTGCAAGCGATGCACTATTTGGGAAATGTGTTAACGCGTCAGATCTGACAGTCCAGGGTGGAGGAGCAGAGGCTTGGCTCTGATACCTACCACTAGATCATGTTGGCCGCGGTGTGGCGGCACAGCAGGATACATTGTTGATGGGAAGACGCGGAGATGTCAGGACCGACGTTTGAGAGCGGCTAAAGCTGCTGTGGTTCTAATCTACGGCCTTTCGGGGAAACGCAAAGGTTATGGATAAATATGTGTAATCCAGCGCAGTGGGTGCCTAATACTCTTTTTGAAGACAAGGCTTTCATGACACCGTTTCTTGGAATGTTAGTCCGTTCTCAGTCTCCGAGGCCTAATCACGGCATTTGGGTGCAGGGGGGTAAGCCTGCGAAGCAGGCCATAGAAGGTCTTTTTTGGTTTCTGAATTCACGGTCTGATTATCTCTTACGTCCAATTGGACCAATCGGTCTAGGGAATGTTGCGAATCCTTCTCAGCTTGGACCCTTGGACCCTCTATGGGCGCGGGAAAGTCGAGCAGTCCGTTTGTCCGGTGGCGGTGCACGGATAGACGAGTGGATCAGACCTCATGGTTCTCGCCACTTTTGGCTCGTCCTGTGGCCGGGGGCAGAGAGGATTGACTGTTTGAGAATAGATGGAGATTAAAAAACTTCAATTTCGCTCTTCGTTGAACCTACGGCCGCGGAGCTCCAGCCTGTACACCATCGCAAAACTTGAGGCCGAATGTCCGTCCCACAGATTGTAGAGGGTCTGTCTTACACGGGGCCGAAGGGTCCAGAGATCAGATGTTGCTTCAAGGGAGGACCCCTTCCACGGACTTTTGTTGTTATTAAATAGGATGTCTGTCGTTCAATTCACCAGAAATAACGATCCATGTTCTCACTGACTGATTTTGAGTGATCAGCTGTGATTTGAACCTATCTATCAACTCCTTCTCTTCCAGTTTTCCTCTCTTTCAGGCCTATTTCCGTCCAGTTCTTTCAAACTTCATTTTCAGTTCGAGGCATCCAAGGCATACAATGTCTTCCGACGAGGGCCACGGCAAAGAACCCGAAAAGTCAGTCCTCTCGACGGACAAGGTGATATCCTCCCAAGGCTCATACAGATATATCTATTTGCTGCTTGAGAGGCTAGTATTATTTAGAGTAGGGTACGGCTAAATTTCAATGGAATTAATAGTTGGGGATAAGAATGCTAGAAATTCCTCCAGAGGTACTACAAGGCATTTTCTTAAAGCCTTATGTTCAATACTATTCGCGATACAGATCTCAATGGTGTCAAGCTTGCGTCAGCCAGTAATGTGCATAGACAGCTCTGTAGATAGGGCTTTCTGGCTGATAAGAGCATAAAGTTCCGACGACAATGCTGCTCCCAGAAACGTGGGGTAAGTTTTGAGTTACTGGGCTTCCCGTGGCCGCCCCAGCTATAGATCTCGATTGCCAAGCTATATGTGCCGGCCATCATATTAGCTGTGTCGGAAATCTGAACATATATCACCCTGTAGCTTGTCGTAGGTGCCCGATTTCTGATCATAGCATATCTGCGCAGAGATAAAGTCCTGCACCTATAGTAGCCATGATGTCAAACAGATACGGTCTTTTGAAGCTGTGCCCCATGGTCGAAGGACTGCCGCTACCATATAACCATTGTGAGAACGAGGTTGAGTACATCTACCAGCTCTAAAGGCATCTGGTTAATGACCAGTGCATATTCCCACCAACCCTATCCTTCGGTGAACGTTGACGAACCTTGGCTACGTGTAGGGATGTGGTTGGTGGTTGTGTGAAAGGACGTTGAATGCTTGGGCTTATTAACTGTCCTTCAAGTTCGAACTAGTTATTCTTTGTGTGGATTGCTATTGGCTACAGAATATGGTAGACAGCCATGTTCAAGGCGTTTTCACAGAGAACTTAATCTGCGAATATTGAGACAGGTGAATGGCCAGTTGCATGTTGGTCACAAGTCGGCTCTGGACAAGGCGCTCAACTTGTAACTCGAACTCGCTGGGGTTCTTGACTGAATCTTCAAAACGAATTTTAAACATTAGGTATATACGGGCCAAATTTCAATGAAACACATTATGAATCCCAGAGTCCTAAAGGAAATATTATTCTGAGAGTATTAACATTCAGTTTTTGAACTCCTGCCGACTATGCTCAGAGCGTTGTGGAAGATTAGATTATTGGTAGGGTGAGTACTGGCGGTTTTACTTGACTACAGGATTAGTTCTTGCAAATCACCTGAACTTTATGCAGGACGGCGCTGTGAAAGCTTGTCAGGTAACTAACTACAGTTATAAGACGGCGTAACTCAATTTGATAATCTCACTAGTAGGTAACCAAATCACCATCCTCCTCCCCAGCATGACACCGCCATCTTGATTCTTCTATTGCTTTATGTTGTTTGAAACTTGTTTTGGAAGATCCTCCGAGAAGAAGTGGTTTATTCGAAATGGCCTTTCTATCCAGTCTCTGTATTTTACTATTCTGTCCCTGGACCTAGATCTCAGAGTTTCAACCATGATGGCGTCGCACAGTCCAATCTGTTTAGTTTTCAACTTGGGACTTTCTGATTTTCAGGATAACCTTAAAATCCTTTGGTTTAACGAACCAATGATTCATAGTTTTCCATGACGTGATCCCATGCTGCATGTCCCCAGTTAACTCAAAATCATAGTCCCGCAATATTCTTGGCATTAGTTTTGACATTTCCAGATAGGAGACATGTCTTCCTATACAAGTTCGCGCGCCCATGCCAAACTATACCGAACAAGGTTTCGTTAGGTCAGTTCCGTAAGGAATTAAATTTGGGTTCGACTCACAGGTATCCAATGGCGATTCAAGAAAGCCACCTTGTTTTTGTCCTTGTCTAACCATCGTTCTGGTCGAAACTCAGTGGCATCCGGGCCAAAGATCTGCTCGTTATAGTGTTCCACCCAAGTGTTGACACCGACGACGGTCTGAATCAAAATTGATTAATTGTCCAACCGTTCCCTGAGTAAATGGGAGATGAGTACTTACCCCTGCCGGAAAAAATTGATCACAGATGGTGGCACCACCCTCAGGCACGACCCTTTCCAGCGGCAGTCCTGTTGCAGGGTGCATTCTTAATGCCTCTTTGATGACGGCCTGTAAGTACACCATATCTTGAGTCTGCTTAAAGCTAAATGACTTTGACGAGTTGTTGCGATCATGATGATCAATTTCTTGTCGGAGCTTTTTCATTGTCTGTGGATGTTTGAGCAAATAATATAGTGTAGCAGTTAAGGTGGCTCCGGTCGTGTCTGAGCCAGCTGCGATGTTCTGCATGCAGCCTAACCAAGCGTAAAATTCGGTATGTTTTGCTGGATCTTTATGATGGCGTGCCATGAGCTTAGTCATAAAGTTCGTCTTCTCCTCGTTCTGATCTCTGTCTGGCGGCACGACTTTGGGTACTGCCTGGTGCTCGGCCATGCATTGTGTTGTGAAATCGGAAATTGCTTGAAACTTTGAGAATTGTACTTGTGGCAGAGCTCTTTGGAGGGCAAGCACGACTTTATAAAAGTTGGGGAAAATACCCATCAGACTGCCGAATGCGACACTGTTGTCCAGAGTGGACATTATGTTGTCTATATCGCGACCAGCGTCGAGAAAACCCAATCGTTTCGAAAAGGTTATCATGGAAATGACATCGAAGGCGTAGCATTGGAACCAGTGGCCTATGTCCGCGGGTACACCAACCTTCTGTGTTGTGTCATCACTCGCCATCTCCCAAAGCCGCTGATCGAAGAGGTCGGCGCATTCATCGACGAACGCTTCGTAAGATACCATAGACGATAGAGAGTATACACTTTGGTATTGCCGTCTTTTCTGGGCATGGACTCGAATGTTTGACTCTGAGAATAGGTCCCTCGGAATGAGAGGGTTGCCAAATGCGCTATACCATGGTGACTTGGCGAATTTAGCTCCAGAGTTAATGCTGTAAATCCCTTGGGTCGCATCCACATGGCACAAACTGTATCGATTCGGACCCAGACGCACGATAGGGCCGAATCTTTGATGAAGAGCGATGTTAACCTTTTCAAAGTTGCCGCCCTTGACTTGCAAGAAGTACCAAATATCTGAAAAGCGGGACACAAAAGGCCCAGGGATCCTCCGCAAGGGCGAAGCGATGGCGCGATAAAGACACAGTACAACAGATGCCCCTAGAAACACAGCAAGGCCAGATAGAAGAACACTTTCCATATGATAAAGAGACATACTGCCCAAGGTTGCGATTTTGAAGGCGAGCAGAAAGTAAACAACTTGTAATGATGGAAAGTAAGATTTGGTTGTTAATGTTTCCTCAGTTATGACAGCCGGACGTCCGATTTATATAGCAAGTATTCTTGGATTTCAAATGCTTCGACTCGGCTCCACAACTACATCGTATATTAGACCAGTGCCAGCCCCTGACCCCAGGCTTTACGGCATGAGATGAGACCTTTTACAATCTCACAAGCTTGGCATATCTTATAGACCAATTTACCTCATTGTCGGCTTCTAACTGGACCCGGAATTAGGTAAAAAGGTCCGAATTTAGCCTTTGTACTCTTACAAGACAGGTTTCTACCAATAGCACGGTCTTGTTATTAAAGCTGAAAACGCCTGAGCTCAGAAGGAACGTCATCATCTGAAACGAGATCGATATACTATGACTGGTATAGCAATACCGACTGATCTCCGCCATCTTTCAAGGGGTGAAGGTTACAATGGTAAGGAGCGGTCAGAATCTAGGCAGGGTAAGATTAAGAGACAATCCGTGTTAGTTCAAACCGGGCCAACTATCACGGCGCAAGACGGTGTATTTAATTCGGACATCAGAGAGAGCCCGACACGTCCCGGTTAGCCTAGCGCTCTCTAGACTAAAAACATATATAATATAATATAATTACTATATTAATATCCTATCTTTATGCAGTATTATTTAAAGTATTTATAAGAATTCTTATCTAGCAAATAAGTTATACTGGGCTGTAATTAGTTAATATATAGAAGATACTTGTTATGATAATTAAGCTGTAGAGCGCTTTCTTCTCTTTAGTCTCTTTCCAACCTTTCTTCAAGCTCGAGATTTGGTTAAGCAGGGAGCGTAACGATTGGGTTCGTGCTTTGGCAATGCATGATATTTCGAAAAACGATTCGGAAGGACAGAAGACCTGCATCATCTGGATGCTCGGCCGATCGATTCCTGTTTCGAAATTATATGACTCAAAAGTCCTAGCCGTACACCATTACAATCCCTGCTAGTCAACTTCTGTTCCCAAATTGCACATTGAGGTCATACATACACCTTTACAAACTCCCCCGACACAAGATCGTCAAGTCCCATCGAAAAGACTATAAACTAGGACTCGTGCAATTATCATAGGAGTAGAAGATAAAATGCTGTTAACTAAATTATAGCTGGAGCTAAGAGCGCTAGAATGCCAAATAAATACTTTAGCAATGTCTATATAGGAGAGTAAGAATGCCAGTTTAGCAATCACAGAATAACATCTTCAGCATCAATGAAGCAATTAGTCACACTATGTATCCATACGGAACTTCTGTTCTTAGCGTCACCGCCCAGCCGCATATGTCCAGGTCTCCAGCGGCATCCCGGGCGCCGCACTTTTAACCCCCCGACTCGGGATCTTTGCCCCATGCTAGTTAGGGGATATCCATCAGTCGGGCCTGTCGGACTTTCTTTATTGTCCGATGATTCGGACAACTACGCTTGGCGCCAAAGTCAACGGACCGGGCTAGCGCTTGATATTCAAGGCTCTGACACGCTGTGGTATTATTAGTTCGTGTTGAGTAGTATCTTTAGATCTGCTATACCACATCCTTAATATTACCTTGCGTCGCAGTCGAGCACATCTGTTGTGTCAATCAGAACGAAGAACTGTGCCGAGTTAGCTCTATGTAGTGATGGCGGCAATTTGAAAGACATGTTGGAACAGCTGGACCTGATCCTAGTGATCTGCCTTGCTACACTAACTATACAATAATGTAGTCCTGTGTGAAGTATTGATTTACCCTGGAGCTTTATATCCCGATTGGAAATGTTAGCCGATAAAGGCATAAGAAAGGAGCTTACAGAGCTTGTTTATGCCCTTTGACCCAATTGGATTGTCCGGTTGTCCAAGAGTCCGACTCGGAGGTCAACAGGCCGGAGGAATCGAATTGGGTCGAAGGGTAAGATAGCAAATGAGATCAGCCAGCTCAGAGTGAGGCTTTCAACGTGATGCTGACTAGTCTGCCGGCTCAGCAGCGTGATATCACAGAGGGTCTAGGTGTTGATAGACTTAATGGGGTTGCTCAACGATGGCAGGACAAGCGCAATGAGAAAGTCAGATCCGGAGATACGGCACAGTAGTATTTCGCAAATCAAGCTACTAGGAAGCATCAACCTTGGGGGCAGTAGCTCTCAAGTCATCTCTACGGCCTGTCACTGTGAACCGAACAAACCGACCATCCCAATCGCAACGCGGCCGAAGTTGTTCGCCTCAAACCCGTTGTTAGCCAGACTAGAGGAAAGCTTGCAGAATATGACAACCGATGATTCTGTCGATGCTAAAGCCCCCGCGAAAATGCTATAGACTGTCGCTACAGAGGTTTAAATGGGTAGAAATTGCTGAGGGTATTGATTGTGATGGCGTTGGTCACTTGGGGTTTGGGACAGAAAGTTGAAGAGCGACTTTATACTTAGAGCAAGGAAGAAACACCAAGTAGTTGATATCTACGAATGGGCACGTAAACTACATTTGTATTCTTAATGGCTTACCTTGACTCTGTAACTCCTATTCCTCTTCGATCGTTGATCGTTCTTCTGAAGATGCCTTTTTTAATTTAGGCATAACTTATGCTGTCTTGAAGGATGAAAATGGTCACGTGTGTCAGCATTGAAATTGAAAATTACCAAATGAAACCCTACCCTTCCACTGCCTTGTCCTGTATGGTTGTAACAGCATTACTTTGCAACATGAAACCACAAGACCTTGTCTGCGCCAAATGCTGGGATGAATTCTTCAACACTAAGTCTTTCGAAAAAACATGTACGGCCGAAGACGATCCTTACATTCACTACGAGACAGAGGCAGTCTCCACCATTGACGAAATCACAAATGCCTCATCATCTGGCTGCAATTGGTGCAGTTTTGTTGAAACCTTCCTGGATGACTCAAAGGATGGAAAAACACGTATAAAAATGGTGTTGCTTCCTGGTCGGGAAAGACATACAGCGACACCAAGGGGCCGCAACGTGTTTTTTGTTCGCGTCTATTATTTATGTGGGGATGAAGAAGAATTCGCCGATACTCGTCGTATCTATGCATTTACATCCAGCAAAGATGAAGCGTCAGCGCATGTGACTGCACGTCCACTGAGACACGATGTAGGCAGCCCAGAGGCTAGTCTTCAAATGCAGTCGTGGCTCGCGGAATGTAAAGAACACGAGGGCTGTTCTGATCCACACACAGAAGCTAAACTACCTACAAGGGTCATCGAAGTCAGCCCTACGGATCAAGAGGATCCACGGGTCATTGAATCGGGCGGTCGTCGTGGAAGGTATGCGACTGTATCATATTGCTGGGGCAAAGTCCCCTTCAACACACTCAGCACGTCGAACTATACACAATTCATGAATGGTTTTGACAATGGAATGCTGCCTCTTACTTTCCAACAGGCTATTTCTGTAACTCGCAAGCTTTCCATCCCATATTTGTGGATAGATGCCTTTTGCATCATTCAAGACTCTGAAGAGGACAAAACTCGGGAGATTTCATCGATGAAGGATATATATGCCTCTTCCACTTTGACAATTGTCGCCGCCTCTGCACAAGAAGTCTCTGAGGGGTTTCTACAGGATCGGCCTCATGTAAAGCAAAGTTTTACAATACCATTCTGCGTAGAGCCCAACGTGTTTGGAACCTTCTCCTTCGGCAGCCTCGACGATGCATCATACGATGAGCGTTCCGAGCCGCTTGCAAAAAGGGCTTGGACACTACAGGAACAATTGCTTGCTCAACGGACTATCACCTTTGCTAGTCACACCATGATGTGGGCTTGCAAAGCTGGTACAAAGACCTTTGGTGATTCGTTCCATTACCCCTTTTACGACAGTATGGACACATACACTAGTCTCATTCTGAACGAATTATTGATGGACGACCAAGATGCAATGGCCGTGAAATACGAGGCGTTGACCTGCTGGAGTCGACTTGTTTCAGCCTACTCGCTCAGACGTGCCAGTCTCGAGAATGACAAGTTAAACGCAGTCGCTGGAATTGCCCTTCATGGCTCATTTGCCCCAGCCCTTGGCCCAGGGTATTATGCCGGACTGTGGACATACAAGTTGGCGTTACAACTGACATGGTATGTTAACTACCACCACAGAAGTCTGTCCGATGGTGAAAAACTCGATTCGTATCGGCCAAAGACCTACCGCGCACCTTCCTGGTCTTGGGCGAGTATCGAAGGCGGCATGATTCAGTTTGACGAAGTGTTTGCGCCTATATATAATACAGCTCCTATTTGCAAAATTTTGGAGTGTTCAACAACGCCAAGACTGGACCAAAACCCCTTTGGGGAAGTTGTTTCGGGGCAACTAAAGGTACTAGGTTTTGTGCGAACGGCATGGTTCTACCCGCAGACCTGGAACCTTGTCTTGCTTCCTATGTCTAATGCTGAGGGTTGCGACAATACTACAATGTCTCATCAAGAAGGCTATGACAAGTACATTGAGGACTTTATTGCTGCAAACCCAAATGTCGATTTCAAGGAGGATCCAGAGGTTCTGCATGGCACATGGAGCGACAACACTTCTGGTACTCGTGATGAAAGCCGGCTCACCGAACCAATGATTGTCTTTTGTCTTGCGATATCCTCTGAGGGTTCTACAGCAAATGGTATATCCGGGTTGTTACTCACACGCACAGCCAATGCAGGCCCATATACTAGAGTTGGTCAGTTTATGAAAGGAAGGAAGAGGGACTTTAGAAACAAGGAACTTGTTGCGGAAGAGCTGATAATAGTATAACTCAACGAAGACCCATGTGGTATCAAGTTCCACGCAGTTACTATTTACTGTATTCCGCGTTTACTTGATTCAATCACTATACTACGATGTGAATCGTAGATTTGTGTCAATATTGTAATCTTGAACAGAGAGGTGTAAAATACATTGGTGAAGTATGTGACAATATTTCTAGCTCTACCTCCTTTTACACTTATTGATGTCAACCCTGGCTACAGCTTACTGGACCTTGCCTCTTGAGTCAACTGTCCAGATCTCCTCGATAATTCCATTACGGTGAGCATAATAATAATCGTGAAGGTTAACAGTCGGGTCAATATGACTTGGAATCATCTCAACCCTGTCGCCAACCTTGAGAGATGGCGTTCCTTCTTCCCAATTCAATGACCCATGCTCGTCACCCAACTGGTTGTAAACATATCTTTGATCTTTACATTCAGAAAGACCACTGTCGGTTGTTAAAGTCTTGAGACCCGTGTCTATCGTGACTTGGCGTTCGCCCTGCTTGCTGACGACTGTAGCTAGGAAAGACAGACTGTGAGAATAGTAGGCTCCGATGGCGTTGCGATAGTCTGTATCCATGAAAATGAAGGATCCGGGCTGTAACTCTGTTACACCTGGCACTGTCGCACAGAAATCGGCTGTACCAGTGCCTCCAGTTGTGACAACCTCGATGTTGAATCCTTCTTTTTTGAGCTGTTGGGCAGTCTCTGTAAGAATGCGCATTGATTCAAGACATTGTTCTTTGCGATCTTGGAAGTCGTGAAGATGCTGTAGGTGGCCCTCATAGCCTTGGACACCAATCAGACGCATGTGTTTCAAAGTGTCGATGTGTCGTGCTAGTGGTAAAGCACCTTCGGGCTTGACACCGGTGCGGTGAAGTCCGACGTCCAAGTCGATCAACACGTTTATAGGGTCTTGAGCACCCGAGTTGGCCAAGGCATCGTTGATGGCGGTAGCAGCGTCGGCGTCGTCTACCACTATCCATAGACCTTGATGTTTCTTGAAAAGCTCAACCAATCTTCTGACCTTGGCCGGACCGACAATCTCACACGTAATGAGAAGATCGGTAAATCCAGCAGCAGTGATTGCTTCAGCTTCACTCAGCTTTGCGACACATCCGCCTTTTGCACCAGCTGCAACAAGCTTTTTGGCGATGATGGCGCTTTTGGTAGTCTTAAGGTGCGGTCTGATATTCCGGCCTGTTGGAAGGAGTCTGTCCATGAGCTTCTTGATGTTGGCCTCCATGATGTCAAGGTCGACAATCATGGACGGGGTGTCGAGGTCATCCAGGCTGTCGCCCACTTTGGGAGAGTACATGATGGCGAGGTTGGATGGTTCGGTGGTGAGTGATTTGATCGATCGTGACAATGAATGTGTGTTATGAGTGAGGTGAGCAGATAGGTGGATGTGTATCTATCGGGTTTACTTTTACCCTCCGAAGTTGGATTCCACAGATTGAATGAAATCGACAATCTCGAAGTAACGTTGTAGGTTACAGAGCACAGTGCGTCAGTCTCCCCGCCTTTATCTCATGACCTTTTGTCCGCCGATCTTCCCTGCTTATCGCGGTTCCATATTTCCCCGCTTGATGAGTAGGAGGGCGGTGGAGATTCAAGGTACAAAATAAATAAGCTAACTACACTAATCTAAATATCATAACCTGACCAACCATTTTAGTCTCTCGTGTTCCTAACAGATAATGTTCCTGATAACCCAACGGTCCCCGCTCACAAGAACCAACGAAATTCGGGGGACGATGGACCATCGCGCAAACGCTGAGTAGACACATCCACGGCCGTCGTCTTGGTTCCCGCCCTGCGATTCCTTCGCATGTTATCAAAGAGCATAAATCCACCCAAAAGACCCGCTATGAGGCATCCGCAGGCTCCAAAGCAGGCTGTTGTGATAAGAGCAGTTGGGTACTTGGGCTTTTCGCTCTCTCGGAAAATGTTGCTTGAAACTAGACCCATCAAGTTTGCTAATGGTACACCCACAGATGTGAGCACTACCCTCCTCCCCTCGTGAGAAATGTTGTTGTTATACCACGTTGATAATAGGACAGATGGTGCAGAAGTTCCCCAAACCATCATGAAGCAGGCATAGTAGGCCAGGTGCAACTGGGCTTCAACATCAGAGATGGCAGCATAGATGATGAACCCGATAAAGGTGAAAGCGAATCCGAGCATGATGAAGGGAAATCGAATGCGCAGAAAGTCGGAGCTGAATGCCAAGATGAGTAGCATCACCGCACCACCAACATTAGGCGCGACTATATAGACATATTAGCATATTGAAGACCACAGATCACATTCACATACCAGTATAAAGGTTGGTCTTGATAGTTCCATATCCGAGACGCTGGATAATCTGCGGCATAAAAAGCGCAACAGACTGAATCGGTACACCCAGGCAAATCTCAATTAAGAGGAAACAATACGTCGTCGGTTGTTTAAAGATCTTGATCGAGTCCTTGAAGTTGAACTTTTCCTGCACAACTGAAGATGAATCGACCTGCATTCGGTGAAATGCTAATGACTTTTCTTCTTCGCCAAGAAACTTGGCCTCGCCAGCTGATAATGGAAGATACCAGAAAGCAAAGATGGAGAAAAGGACAGATGCTGCACCTTCAATGATGAACAGATACCGCCATACAAACATCTTGGAATCGATCTGGAAAACTCCGAAAGACAAAAGCCCGCTCTGTTCTTGTTAGCATTTGTACTCTCTGTGTCGTGTTAGGAACTTACAAAGGCATTGGCAATGTTAGAGGCCGCGTAAAAGACGGCCAAGCGACGTGCTAGTTCTCCACGCCTGTAGAATGTTGTGAGGTAATAAATAACCAGCGGGAAGAAACCCGACTCTGCAACACCTAGGAAGAAGCGAAGAGCAAATAGTCCGCCAAAGTTCTGAACGCAAGCAGCTAACAGAGTCATGGAACCAAAGGTGAACATGAGAATAGGAAGAACTCTGGCAGGGCCGTACTTCTTGCCAATTATCGCAACCGGTGGAGCAAAAATGACATAAGGGACGAAGAAGATCGATACCAAAAGGTTGTATTGGCCTGGCTTGAAATTCAGATCTGAGAGCATATTAGTTACTTTCTGGCGGGCCCGTGGAGTAGAATGTCGTACTGTCACTAAGTCCAGCAGTTTGGGCATTTCCTAGGTTTCCTTTATCCAAGGCGTTGAACAAGTCTATCGGCTAGTCAGAAACGTCGACGCGACGTGGACCAGATCAATCTTACACATGATCGCCAAGACAGGCATCAAACGGACGTCGAACTTGCGGCAAAGTTGACGCTCCGCGATGTGGTCAACGATGCGAGCAGTTTCTCCCTCGGCGACATCATGGAGCGTGTCGTCAATGAAGTCATCATCTTTGTGATCTTTCGGATGCATAGCGTTTGGATAATCTGCAGGCTGTTGGAAAAATAATGATGTTTAGTGGAACAAGAAAGATTTGGCAGCGATTGTGAACTTGTGTACTTTGAGATGTTTTATGAGAAAGATAAACCAAGTAATATGATCAGAGAGGTTACATCAATAAGCTTATGTTAGGTATGTATCACTGACTGGTTACATATCAAGGGTATGTTATCTCAGTGCACACACTGTATCATCAGTTCGCCGTACATGATAATGATCGTTGATCCTTACAATCTGGGGGTGAGTCACGGTGCTATGATACAGTACGCCGAGTGGATACTTTGCTGTTTGTACAGTACGAGTTGGCAGTGTAACATAAGATGTCGATCCCAATCCACTACCAATCAACCGAGGCATTGATAACTGAATGTTTCAGTAGGTCCGACCACAATGGCCGGCAATAGATAAGCCTCCGTCGCAGATAAACCAGAAACAATAGCTTTACACCGACTGAAAACACCTTTCTTATCACCAAAAACTACTTACTTACACAACCCAATATCACAATATGAGCAATCAACCTCCTTACCCACTCCACGAATCAGTGGTCAGCCGAATAGACCCCGAATATGCCGCATTCTATAACAAACACATTATAGACAAGCAACAAGTTCACCTTCAACCGATAGAAGCATCACGAGCCAGCGGCGTTCTCATCCCAGGCAGTGGTCCATTACAACCCGTCGCCAGCACAATCGACTACAAAGTCAAACGAAGAGAAAGCCAAGGCCCTGACGTCAGTGTTCGGTGTTTTACGCCGAATGGTGAGAAGCCAGATGCTGGATGGCCAGTATGCATTTACTATCACGGCGGCGGATGGGTTCTCGGCACGATTGAGACTGAGAACGTCATTGCATCGCATTTATGTGCTCGAGGAAAGTGTGTGGTTGTCAGCGTAGATTACAGACTCGCGCCAGAGAACCCATTCCCCGCTGCTGTGCACGATTCATGGGAGGCCGTGTTGTGGGTCATCGGGGAAGGAAAAGATATCCTTGGCTTAGACACGTCGAAATTGGCAACAGGTAATCTTACTTCCATATACTTTTCACGGGTTGAAACTGATTGAGAATATATAGGCGGCTCATCCGCTGGTGCTAACCTCGCAGCTGTCATGTGTCAAAGGGCTGCCGATCTAGGATCACCGCAATTCTCCCTGCAACTTCTTTCCGTGCCAGTCATGGATAACACAGCCGATATATCCAACAACGAGTCGTGGAAAGAGAACCAGAACTCCCCTGCGCTTCCAGCCCCCAAGATGCTTTGGTACCGTAACCATTATCTACCCAACAAGGAGGACTGGTCTCATCCTGAAGCCAGCCCACTATTCTGGAAGGGGGATTTCTCTAAACTTCCACCAGCATGTTTTGTCGTTGGTGAGTTGGATGTTCTGCGCACAGAGGGCGAACAGTTTGCAAAGAAGCTGCTTGATGCTGGTGTCAAGGCTGAGGTCAATGTGATGAAGGGTCAGCCGCATCCATTCATTGCTATGGATGCAGTCCTGGAGGCTGGGTCAAGAGCCATAACACTGTTCTGCGATGCTCTGTATAAGACTATGTATGAGAAGTGGTAGTTCTTGGATCAGCAAGCGTATCTTGGCATTCCAATTCCTGTATGTGCTGTCCGGGTGCGCTCAGTGTTGTTCCATAAGGCATAAGAATACATTTGTCTTGTACATATATCCTTCTTATATAAAATGAATTGAGGCAATTGGAGGAAAAGATGAGTAAAATATGAACTAAAATAAGGTCTGAAATGAAGTCTAAAATAAAGTCTAAGATAAAGTCTATATAAAGTCTAAGAATATAAGTAAGGGAATCAAGTTAATTAAAAGGTCAGGTACAAGTAAGCAGATACCTGACTACGTCTATAGTAGCAGCACTGTCTGACTTAATTGACCTTCTTGAGAGTCTCTCTCATCACTCTCGGTCTGATTCCAGTTGCCTCACCAGTCTCGTCAACCTCATACTCGAAATCATCCAACCCAACATTTCCATAGTTCAGTGAGTCAACCCCTCCCCATGTCAAGCAACCACCACTGAAAGGACCAACACTGCCTTCTGTCCCCTCTTCTACAGCATCGCCACCTGTCTTGACCTCAAAGACAGCTCTGAAGGACATTCTCCCTTGCCCTTTCAATCCCATCGGATACAGTCTGGCAACCATGGCCACGTCCAGCCCCGGGAACTGCATCGCAGCTTGTGTTGCTAGGACATCAACACCCTCGCGGGTCCAGTTCCGGATCACGAGCGTATCATCCATCACGACCGTCAACTCATTCGTGGGGCCCTTGAATGTGCCCGCAAACCGAGAGTCGGCTGTCTCGCGCGCTGCTTCCTCAGCAGCAGGTAGCAAATTCTCCGCAAGGAGGTCGGACATTTGAGCCAACAAAGCAGCACGACTAGGTCCTGCAAAAAGCCCCACAAAGCCAATATCGTGGTCTGGAGAGAGAACGAAAATCGAAGTGTAAAGCCCCAGGGCACCATTCTTGGTGTATAGATCGACGACTCGGGTACCGTTGCCGAGGGGGACAGAAGTGCGGCGGATCTCCCAAGGCATGCCGACGGACATTGTGAGGTCCGCAGTATGGGTGATGGGCTTGAGCCAAGAGCGTGTGGTGGCGGGTTCCAGGATTGTTGACTTGAGGATAGATTGACCGAGGCGAGTGAGATCTGCACCCGTGGAAAACATGCCGCCACAGCTATTGAGTTTCAGCCTTGTACAACATAACCTGAAGAGAAGGGCAAGAGGACTTACGGACTAGCATCTCCTGTATTTGAACTCCACGACGAGAGCTGCTCATTCTCCGGAATCATGGCGTTTTCTTTGCTCTTGGGTGCTTCCGTGGTCGTACGGTTCAGAGAGAGGGGAGTAAGGAGCGATGATTTAAGAGACTCGTCAAAAGACTTTCCAGTCATGCCCTCAAGTGCGTAGGCGAGAATTTGGTATGCCAGGTTGGAGTACACGGGAGTGTTACCACTGGATGTGATGGGGAAGGAGTTATTAGCTGTAATTCCCTCGAAAAATTCTGTATATGAATATTAGTCACAGTGCTCAGCTGAAGAAGGCGATAGATGAATCTACCTTGTCGGGTGCAAGGTTCTAGGTGTGGATCTGAGATGCTGCATTTCGGTTTGGCCTTGTTGGCTAGGGCAGGTAAACCGTATTTCTCAGGATTCTCTTTTTTGAGTTGAAATGTGGTTTCCACATCGTAAAGTCCAACTAGACATAAGATTAGGAGAGCTGTGCTGTATATGCCATGTATAAATACTTACAGTCTCGAGGGATGCCGGCTAACTGTCCAGCGAGCTCGCCGATAGTAATCTCATCCCACTGAACTCTGCGGGTAGGATCACCCTTGTTCTTCTTAGCCGCAAGCGCAAGCTCGGGAATCCACTTTGTCACAGGGTCGTCCATATACTTCATTCCGGCCTTGGCGAGAAGTGTATACACGGTGAAAAGCTTAGAGACACTGCCAATACGAAACACAGTATCCTCGTTGATCGCTTCTGAGGTTAAGAAATCCTTCATCGAAGAAGGGACGTATCCATACTGAAACAGGGTGTCTGAAGTAGAAAAGGCCTGAAGATAGAAAGTCGTGTTCAACTTATCGAAGGTGCCGTTGTGGTCGAAACTTTCAAAGGTAGCATTGAGGTGTACAATGGCGTCTAAGACAGTATCGGACTCGAGTGGGTCGTTGACAGGTGGAAAGATTGGACCCAGGAGAGGACATATGCTCTGTTCTGCATACACCTTCTGGGCCAGAATGAGAGAAAGAATGACAGAAGAGTACTTCATGATGAGGACTGAAGTAAAACCTGTTGATGGAAGATGATTGAGATAGCTGTAGCAAAGAGAGAGCGTGAGGGTGTCTTCTTTATACAACGAGTATCTGGATAGGAGACGCGTCAATGCAGATCAATGATGTATAGGTTGGACCAATAGCTATACCAGGGCAGTGTACCAGCTTTTGCATTGGTTGATTCGTTCAAAAGGGTTCTGGTGTAACAAACAAGGCCTCAGATATACGGACCCGTTGGTATATGTCATTGACAGCTACTACTCCCAAAATAGAGATGCCAAAGACGCTAGAGGATTTCGAGAAGACGCTAGAGAGGATTGAACTAGCCTTGACGAAATGAGGGGAAACGGTTGGGCTGTTTTGTTCTAAACAGCCTTACACGTGACCTTGTCATGGCCAACCCTGGCATATTTGTTAAATACCTGATAATCATACAAATGATCATCTAGCCAATCAACGTGTACTTGAGCTGTGAACCTTCTCGGATTGGCCGGGTCGCTCATTTCAACTCTTGTAAAGCTATTTCTCCACTGTTCAGCCCCAAGTTACGTCAGTCTTTAATCTCGCTCAGCCACCCAAGTACGAAGTTAACAAGTCAGTGTGTACATAGTAGACCGTCTTTTCCTGTCCGTCCTTTTTCTTGATTCAGCTTGAGAGTTACATCAGGACATAACGCAGTAGAGAGGCAATAGATATGGTCCAGGTCTTGATCGAAAGATCCGCTGCCAGCGGTGCAAGTCGACCGCGACAACGGGCATATCACACCAAATCCAGAACGGGGTGCAGGACTTGCAAGTCAGTTTCCATAATGATCGGCAGTGTACTGATGTATACTGACGTTGTATCCTAGGATCCGCAAAGTACGTTGCGACGAACAACAGCCGGCCTGTGATCGCTGTACCTCCACAGCCCGGGTATGCGATGGCTATGCTCCCCACAAGCCCTCTTCATCCATCTCCCAATCACCCTCACCGCAACGCCACAACTCCCCAAACCCTACCGTCGATCTCAAACTTGTTTTACCACGTCAAAGCCCCGAAGAAGTACGCAGTTACAGTTACTTCCTTGAAGTCACAGCCCCATCCCTCGCCGGCTCTTTCTACGCCGACTTTTGGCTTGCCGAGCTTCCGCGTGTTTGCCTGTCCGATCCGGCTATCTGGCACGCTGTTGTGAGTCTCGGTTCAGCTCATGAGGATTTTGCAGAAAATGGCCAAGGTTCGCGAAACCTGTTTTCGTTAAAACAGTTCAACTCATCCATCCAATGTCTCACTGAGTCGCGGTCGCCGAGACATGCAGATCGGTGGCGGGCGCTTATCGTCAGTACTGTATTTACATATATATGCACAATCAAAGGTCTTCATCACCAGACCCGCATACATCTCCACGCTGGGTGCAACCTCCTCCGCGAGATTCAGGACCATGACGTAAACACTTCAAAGCTGGGCCAACTCCAAGAAAACACCTTTGCATCAGTCCCAATATCGATTACTCCCATACAGTCTATTCTGATGAACCTTGAGCTGCAGTTAAATTCACTTGACCATGGCAGCGTTGTTGAAAGTCCCCTTTTGCTCTCGCAGAATAAAGTTCTCAACGCATGGCGCTCATATACTGCGCCACGCTCATCCCGTCCAAGGCCAGAACACGTTGAACAAGCCAATGGCGCTGCCCAATCTCTGTTGACAGGACTGGTCCTTTTCTCGCAACAGCACGCCAAACAGCTCGGAGATCTTCAGACTGGTAAGTCAGGGCTAGAAGTTCTGTCCATGCTGGCTGGACGACAGGAGGTGTACATGCGATGTTTCAACGAGATCACAAAGGCAATCCACATGTTCCAACAAGAGATAGACAAACATCCAAGATGTTCATCTCAATTGGAGGTAGACAGTATTCTCCCTTTGCGCCTTTTTCACAACACCAACCGTCTCCTACTTATCCAAGACCCCGATGAGCCTGACTTGGAGAAGCGTCAACGTAGCCTCCCTCTATTGTTAACCTCTATAGTCGACCTCGCAGAACAAATCATGAATCTCGATCCCCAAAAAACTCGCAGGATATCCTACACCCATCAACTCTTCTTAGTCGCTCATAGTGGTACCGAACAGTCGACTCGCAAGCGTGCTGTAACTCTACTTCGGCGCCCGCGATTAGAAAGTGGATGGGATAGTCTCATCTCTGCAAGTCTTGCCGATGCGATTATGGACAGAGAGAGGGAGGCGGTTTCGGAATACCACATACAGCAGGGCTTGACAGCTGAAAGCTTTGGACAAGGAGACGAGGAGATAGATCCAATGTTTCGCATCTTCAACTTTACATTCGCTTTTACAGGGAAGAGAGAGGCTCGTGTTGTCATGCGGACGTGGCATGAGAAACTCAATGATGTCGCTGGGCAGGAAAGGGTAGTACGGTGGTGATGATAATGATCGGTCTCTTCCGTCATTTCGGTTGCAGTATTTCGTTACCGTAGTCCGACTGATGGCCAGATGCTGAATAATTAGAGACTAGAATGTTGGCGTTTTACGCTCGATGTTTTAAATCGAGTCAAGATCGAGCAACCTACCCTGGACCTCCCAACCATGGCCCATATACTCCAAGTGATAATTACTCCGTAGGGGCGTGTATGGAGGCAACGCGGCTGTGTCTTGAAGACGATCAATCCCTCCTTTCCTACTGTCTTTCCAAGAATTTAGTTATAGGGAAGATACCTGCAATGTGGTAGTCAACAATGATTTCTCATCGACATTATAGACAAAGCATCCTAACCACGCATTGAGACTGGTAGAATTTACCGATCTTCTATAGATTTATCACCCAGTTCCCAGGACAGAGCAATGCCTGTCTTTCTTCGATCAATATGCACCATATCAATTTTCATTGAAAGTGTGAACGTGATGTGGCGCTTGTAAAACGTATATTGAGAGACGCCACTATAAAGTGAAATGTAGTATTAGATCGTTAGTCGATAAGTATAGTTAATAAATGTCTCCGCCACGTAATTTCGCAACCCCGTCATCTGTTGTAACTTCCATAATCACCGGGCAACTCAGCGCGACTTCCTCCATCTAACTCGGCATGATAATCCCCCTTAAGCTCATGCCTGGGCTCCTCCGGAGATTTCGCCGCACCGACTTCCATCGCTGATGACGCAGTCTTTTTATTCTTCCTCCTCATCACAAGCCAAGCAATAAGACCTATCACGCCGATGCCGCCAATAACAGATCCGACCGCGATCCCAGCCTTGGCGCCGGTGGTAAGGGCGCCAGTCGTCGAGCTTGCCGAGGCTGTGCTTGTTGATGAGCTTGTCGAATCCGAGCTTGTTGGTGAGCTTGTTGGTGAGCTTGCTGGTGAGCTTTCTGACGAGGTAGTCGATGAACTAGTTGAATAGCAAGATCCGAATTCAGATTGGCATCCCGTCTTACAATAGTCTAAGAGTCGAGTCAGATGGTGCACAATAACATGCAAGTCATTGGCACGGATTCACATACCAGAGGTTTTACCACAGAAACCCTTGGCTGAACAGCAATCACCCCACTCGCTACCCTCGCAGATGGCGTTGGTGTCCGAATTAGATCCGCAGTTACCATCAATAGAAACAGCACCGAGGCTCGTTGCTGATGCTGATGTCGCGGTTGAAGTCTTTTGAGTTGCTGTAGTCGCTGTAGTGGCCGTGGAGGACTCAGAGTCATCTTCAGAATCACAAGTACCGAACCCACTTTGGCATCTGTTGAAGTTCGTATGTCAGTGATATCCCACGAAATCAATTGAGCCGATGAAGCCCATCCAGAAAACAATATGCCGCACTTACCCAGTACCGCAATACGTCGAAGTCTTGCCACAGTAGCCCTTTTGAGAGCAGCAGTTACCAAACTCGCTTCCTTGACATGTTACATTGCTCGAGGAAGTCGCACCGCAAGATCCCGAGGTACTGACAAGCTGCCCACCACTTGATCCACAGGTACCGAAACCACTTTGGCAGCCCTCGCCGCAGTATGCTGTAGTCTTGCCGCAGAACCCTTTCTCAGAGCAGCAGTTACCAAAAGTGGATGTGAGGCATGTTGCGTTGTTATCAGAATTTGAACCACAGTTGCCGTCTTTGCTGGTGGGGTTATCTGCGCGTGGCAGGATGAGAAAGTTTGAGCTGGGACCGACTGGTTAGGGGTAGTCCGTCGATCAGACAGGGGATGTATGAACTTACAACTCAAAGCCACGAGGGAACGAGGCAATCACTGGAGTGAATACACACAACAGACACAGCAGAGAGAACTCCATTGCAATTACAGTTAGCAAACAATGTAAAGCAAATAAAATCCTTCTCTTCATACTAGCAGGGCACAATGCCTTTATGATGGCCCACTCTACAGACTGACCCCCTGGCAGAAGCGCGGAGGTTAATTAGACCCAACACCAAAGTCCCCTGATCCACTCCATCCTGTCTCCGCTCCCAAGGGAACGTGAGCGGTGAGTTGACACAGCCAGCCTGTCTTTCAGACATCAACCCCCGTAACTCGTCCATTCAGCATACAGTTACAGCTAGACCAAGACTCGGAGTGGACCTATTTTGACGCTTTGAGTTGCGAAGGAACAGTCGACATAAGCGCTAGGATCGGCAATTTCGTTGGCCTTGTGCTCCATACAAGACACCAATTACAGCTCAGGCTCGGTCCGGCGGGTAATTTACCGCGTCCATATGTCGTTAGCTCATGTAGATTACCTTCCGCAGCATGCAAGGGTGTCAATGGCGAAACTTGCCACTGAGTCTTGGACTTGCACGTGTCTCCCTGATGCCGATTTGTTACTCGAATCCTGAGGCGGAGTCAAAGCTTATTAGCCGAACCATACCTATAATGGCCTAAATGTCTGAATTCGTCCACATAACCGTCGCGATGGGCGCGACTCTAAACTGTAGGATGAGGGACAAAGACACTATTTTGGGCTACGAAAATCATGTACAACTTAACAACTACTAAAGACTGCATTAGCGCAAGCTTCACATCGCTCAGGATTAAATCAGATAGATCAGGTAGAATCTAGTTCAAAGCTTAGCTAGTCTAAAGCCCATAAAGAGTCCACTTGATAACTAAGTGTTGTGCTATAGGGTGAGCCGCCTCAGGCCGCTTGAAGCATAAGTGACAAAATTAGTAGGTCAGCTCATACTACTTAGACTAGACTTCTTAGACTACTTATTTTTACACCTTAGGGCTCAGGACATAACTTTTCTACCACCACTAAAACCACATTGAAGATAACCAGATTCTCAGACCCATTCTCAGACCCATTCTCAGACCCATTGTGGATAGCTAAATATTCCAGCTCAATAACACTGTTGTCATAGTTAGTAGGCATTTATTTTCAACCCCTCTGGTCATGTCAGAATTGTGATTGGTGTGTTCCTCTTCTTCCAGCGCAAGGCTGACTGCGGCATTAGCGTTGGTTCCCTCCTTTTCAATAATCTCCGCTTCGCCTTGTCCCTAGTAGAAGACCAGCGCCAAAGTCTCGCGAAATTACGATGAGAGATGCCTCAAGTCTTTGGGTCAAAACCCGGGAGGAACTTCCAGACAATGTCAAAAAATGGCTGGAGGGCATTGAAGATGATGCACAATCCGGCTTAACAGCAACGCAGCAGATCGATTGGCTCATCAGCCAAACGGATCAAAAAAAGACGGAACTCGAAAACGCACGCCGTCCTTACCTCTTGGAGATCAAGGGTCACAGATGGGACTTGCGGAAGTACTTTGAGCGCATGGTTCACTGGCTCAACAAGTTCAAGGATATCGGCGATGTGGCGTCATCATTCGACCCTGTCCATGCAGCTCTTCCATGGGCGGCATTTCGCTTCGTACTACAGGTGATACATCCGTCAATCGACAAAGCCTTATGTAGACAGAGTCTAAGTTCTTCAACAGGCTATTGTGGCTGAGAAAGAGTACACAGAAAGTCTCTTCGAGATCCTGTCATTAATGCCTCAATTTGTCCTTTCGGGCCACGTTCTAGAGGTTGTATATATGAATGAGAACATGCGTCTTGGAAATGCCTATGGAGGCACAGATCTGGGTCAACAATGCGTCAACACCTTGATCGAAAACCTGATAAAGCTTTATTCTTCACTTCTAGCAGCGCTTGAGTATTCATACTCGGCTTTCATCATGAAGAAGGGAAAACGTAAAGTTTTGGCCCTATTCAACTCATCTGAGCCGGCAGGCATTCTACGCGAGCTGAAAGCACAACACAAGCAGGTCATCGACTGTGGTCAAGATTGTGAAAGGATACTTACTCACAACTCTTCTCACAAATATTCCAGTCTCTTGAGTGAGCTAAAATCCTCGATTGCAAATCTGGAAGATCGTTTGCTGGAATCACTAGTGAGAATAGACGAGAAAGACAAGTTGAGAGCTCTTAAAAAGATCTCTGCTATTCTATTTCGGGGCCACCATGAGGAAGTCAAGAGGAAGAGAACTGATGGCACCTGTGAATGGATCTTGAAGAAAGATAACTTTATTGAATGGGAGGGGAACGATGCAGCAATAATGGTTCTGTACGGGAATCGTACGTCAACAACCCCGATTTATTGTTGAGAGCTAACTCTATTTAGCTGGTTCTGGCAAGACCTTTCTCATTTCCAAAGTAGTCGATTACTGCTGTGAGAATGCTGAAGACGATGAAGCTGTGGCCTACTTCTACTGCAAACGTGATGAAGAGAATCGAAGGAACCCTCAAGATATCCTTCGCAGCATATTACGCCAACTGTCAACTCCGATCAAGCAAGCAGAAAGTGGAAAGATTCATCAGGCGCTGAAAGGTCTCCCTGATCGTCTTGCAACTAGCGGCATGACGTTTGACATACCGACATGCAAAAACTTGATCGGGACGCTTATTGAGGATTACTCAAGAACAACTATCATTCTAGATGCTCTCGACGAGTGCGAAAGGGAAACCAGAGTAGAACTCATGAGATCCATGGCAAGCTTATTGGACGAGAAGAGCAGAATCCGTATTTTTGTGTCTAGTCGGACTGACGATGATATACGACGGTATTTTCAACACAAGCCAATTATCGAGATACAAGCCGCGGATAACGAAGCTGACATAAGCTCGTTCGTTCACGAGGAGCTATCGCAAGACCCAAGATGGAGTAACTTGAGCTCGGAACTTCAGCAACAGATTCAAGGAATCTTCCACGATAAGAGCCAGGGCATGTTCCAATGGGCGGCACTACAAGTGAAGCAGCTGTGTCAATCCTCAGTATGGAATGAAACGAGCATCAAAGCACACATCTCAAATGCCCCCAAAGGTCTCACGGGAGCCTATGATGTTATCTGGAAACAGATCGGCCAAAGACCTTCTCATGAAGAGCAACAAGGCAAAAGAGCTATCAAATGGGTTCTTTGCGCGTTTGAGCCCCTTGGAACGTCTGAACTGTCAAGGTTGTTACAAGTCGACCCAGACACAGATGTAGCAGAGCCTGTGGAAACACTCACTAAAGAGGATATTTTAGGTATTGGCGGCAATTTGCTTATCTTTGATGAGGAAGTGAAAGTTTGGCGCTTTTGCCACTTATCAGCACGAGAATACATCGAGGACAACCATTGTGGAATCATCGAGGCTCACTTCCATGCTGCCACTTCTTGTCTCAGACTGCTCACTTACCGCCAAGGGTTAGAACCTTCGGACCCAAAGAAGTTTGAAGCCAATGAACCTTACTATCGACATTTGATCGGGTACGGATACTCTTGGAATCATGATCTAGATGATTATATCCTTTGCGAGGCACTTCATCACGCTGGCTTGGCTGATTTGCGGTCGAATAAAAACACTAAACTAGAATTTCTCTTACGAGAGTTTTTTGGGTCGATCGATGGGGATGGCTCACCCTTCCTGGCCTGGAAACATTCTCGTCGGTCTTTGTTGGACCGCAGGGCTTACGAACCATCTCGCTACGTTACAGCCCAGTTAGTAGCCGTCCGATCCAGGTCTTCACCTTTAGAAGTTGCAGCTATCTTTGGTATCTTCTACTTGTTAGAGAGCTGGTGGGATGAACCAAGGTGGGAGCGAGAAGATGGTGTTGACGAGGGCCCATCATTACTCGCACTGGCCATCGAATTTCGACATGAGTATATCTGGCGATTTCTTCTCAAGAACGATATTTCAGCTAATGGATGCTGCCTCGGGCCTTTCAAAGTCGCCATTAAAGCCAATGATATGGCTGCTTTCGATGCACTTGTTGAGGCTGGCTTGGATGTCAATGACACTCCTCGGAACTCAGCACTGGCACAACTCTTGCAGCGAGGTGGCATTTCAGATCTGGAAGTAGATACACCCTTGAAGGGCGCTCTGAAGTGGCCAAACAATAACAACAAGAAAGTCTTTCTACGAAAGCTTTTAGAAAGAGGGGCAGATGTGAGTTTACAGACTCCGCATGGAAGCGGCCTTGAGTTCGCTATTAAGTACTCGTCTGCTGAAGATGTACGCATGCTGCTCGATGCTGACAAAGAGGCACACGATCCAACGCATCTTCTGCACCTCGCCATTAGCAATGAGCGAGAAAATCTGGTCCCCTTACTTGTAGAAATGGGTGCCGACGTCAATAAACGAGTGGAAGGATGCACGGCGCTGACGGAAGCTTTGAAGCAAAACAATATACCCAACGTCCGATCACTCCTAGACCTAGGTGCGAGAATCGATTTCAGCTTGTGGCAAGACCGAGAGGCGGTCACAAATACAGAATGGTCTGACGATGTCATCGAGAGACTCGAGCTTCTTCTTCAGGCCGGCATGGATATCAACGCCAACGATGGCAAGGAAAACCTTTTGCTATCCATTCTCGCTTGGTCTCACGTGGCCCACAGGACGTCCAGAGATGTATACGAATACGACTACAAAGAAATAGTGCAGTGGGCTGTAGAGAACGGGGCTGATATTAATCAAACCCTCTACCAGTCTGCCTTCCCCACCATATTAGTTACTGCGGCATCCAAGTATGAACCCGATACAGTGCAGTATCTGCTTGAGGTCGGAGCAGACCCGGCTCTCCGCGTGAACTTTGGATTTGGGAGTGCATTGGTCGCAGCGGCGTTCAGCGGAAGATACCAAGCTTGTCGCTTTCTTCTCCGTCAGAAAGGAGTTTACGCTAATCGAAGACACCGCGGTTTCTTCCCAAACGCCCTTTTCGCCGCTGTGAGTGGTCACTTGGACTACCTGTCGATGAATGAAGCTGATAGGAGGTACGGAATTTGGGATCTGGAAGACCGCTTGGAATACACCCGTGATTGGCCTGAGCACCGGACTGTCATTCGACTTCTTTTGACCTCGTATCTCTACCTTCCAATTTTTAAATCGCTTGAGCCATGGTCCCCCTCGATTTATATTGGGCAGTATAGATTTACGATTGGAGACTGTTGCGTGATGGGCAGCGCAGGCCTTTACAGTTACATATCCAGCACATGGTTCTTCACCATGTGGGAACTGCATACTACATCAGCTCTAAAAGGCTCGTTCCACTCGATACTAGGGAAACCACAATTTCCGAGAGTTTTGCCAAATGGATCGAAGGTCTTGGCAAAGGTGAAGAGGTCGTTCCAACATCGACCTGACTATATTATCGTTATGTCCATACAGGACGACCAGTCACACATTATCTTTCTTCCGGCACATCCCCAGAGACCTACGAGGTGTGCCTATCAATTTGGTGGCCTTCGATGGAAATTTTACAACCCTCTGGAGTTTGGGGTTATAGATTTGACTAACGATCCTGACTCGAGCACCACAGACGGCATCTCAAACCCAGATGGTATATCGCCATTAGAGAAGCTACATACAAACAGCAGAGACCACCCTGGATCATTTGTATATTGGCTATTTATTCTCGTCATTATATGTGGCCTTTTCTATTTGGCGAGTTATTTTTATTCTTAAAGTTGAATCAAACTTCTGCAGAGACGGACAAATTCATCTTTACAAGGTGGCTGCATACTGTATTTGAAACTGATTCAACTACGAAAAAAATAGAAATACACACTGAAGGATATTAAATGAGATTAAAATTATATGTCTCTTGTGAGATCCCGCCAAAGTCGAGATTGTCTAGAACCGTTCTAATAAGTTGAGTGGAACAGGTTGAGTCGCAGCTAGTAACACTGACACTTCGCGCCCGCGGTGGAAAAAAAATGACGATAACGTATTCGGTGAATCGCTTGAAATAAGGATAAGAAATATGTAGCAGCTGCCATGACCATGCTGCAGTTAAGGGGCAGCAGTGGGTTGACAAATCAGGTCGACACAACCATAAGTCCCAAGTGCAGCAGGTCCCAGTGCTGCTATACAGTCTTGGTCTGTCGAACAATCGATTTCGACGAAGACAGGGGTCGTAGGTTGAGTTGTCGCAGAGGCAGTATTTGTAAACGAGGTTGGGGTAGCTTCCTCAGCGACGGTAGAGGTTGCAGAGTCTTGTGATGCAGTAGAAGTCTCAATGTCGCTTTCCGATTCAGTAATGGCGAGAGTGGTCTCGATAGTTGTTGGAATTGCCGTGGAGGTAGGCACCTCAGTTGAGAGGGATATCTCGGTGGACGCGGAACTGGCTTTGCAAGGGCCGGCATTGGAGCTGGATACAAAGCAGCCTATAAAAGCAACCAATAAAGTCTTAGGAATCATTTTGCGAATAGAGAAATAAATGAGCCGATATAAGTGTGTATTTCAAAATAAGAGAAGTAAAGTAAAATTGGATGATACTGGGTTTTATATGAACTCTCATTAATTGCTGGATTGCTAAACAATAGAATAATAGGGGGACACTATTGACCTAGCTTTTAACAATATTGATTCTACTAAGCCCATTACAGTAATGGTCATATCCACTGAATGGATCTTATAGACAACCTGGGTTTAGCTTGTCTTGCATTGACAGATCCTCTATGCTTTTTATGACACCAACACAAATAGCGCCGCCGCCTAGGATATTTCTATCACTCAAGTGGAAACACCTGAGTCATCTCCCTCAATGACGTCTCCACGTATCTTGTCAAGAAGGAATGGCAAGGACTCACGAAACAACCAGCCAAACTCTATCCTGAGCCGGAACTGTGCTGAAAATGGTATGGAAGCTGCATGAAGACAAACCAAGCATTGATGTCACCAAATGCAATGTATTCAGCGGGGCGGACGAGGTGAAGAGCTGGACTGGCTATTGTGCGCTTGGCCCACAACGATAGTTGGCTATCACCAAGTTGAACATCACCACCAGCTTTCAGGCAGAATCATGATGTAGCCAAATGGAAGGCTGCGATGTTTGACGCGGAGGAAACAGAGGCGGGAGACAATGAGCGTTCCCGAAACAATGACACAACTGCGACTAATCCAGAGCAATCCTTGCCGCCAACAAGGTTCGAAATAGAGTGCCTGTAGTTTTTACTAACCAAGGAATTCATGGAAAGCAGTGACACAAGCAGTCCGGAATCCATCCCCGACGGTAACTCACTTCTACCGCTACCGATTTGAGTGGACATTCAAAGGGAGGTTACTTTGATGATTTATGCGCAGTGCCATTGTGTGACACTGAAAAGTCACTTTGCTTGCAGTCGCGGTCACTATTTGCCAGCGCAAGGGTGCCTACAAACGCGGATTCATTTCAAGCTGCAGTTGCTGCCTTGCCACCTGGCCCATCACCACCGAAGCGCTCCTTCCCTCCCAACTTGATCCTTCACCTTCCACTTCTTCTCGCTCAACCCCCGCACCCTGAATTTTCATCTTACTTCAACATCTCGCGCACTCTTTGCCTTTCCACATCAACTCTTCCTTCGAAACCTCAGATCACAGCCAACATGGACGTCCTAGACGGCTCCGGCGACAAGAAGGTCGTTGAATGGATCAAGGAACTCGAAGACAACGCAGCAAAGGCCAAGAAGAAGAAGGGCCAGCTTGTGAAAGATCGCCAGCCACAGTCCAACATTACTACCCAGTTCATGGCGAAACTACTGGGAAAGTGCATCATCACGCCCTCATCAACACCCGGCGCGGGCTTCATTGAAACAATTCTCGGGACCGCCTACCCGTCCCCGAATTCCAAGGTCGTCGATGAGTACGCCAAAAGTATCCCCCCAACCACTCATGTCATTGAGCCTTACCCGCCCTGTACCATCGCGGAGAAAGATCTCAAGCCCATCAGAATTTCTGAGATACAGCTTGACACTCACCACCGCGGACACAAGGTTCTTCTTCACATCTTGACACCCCCCGACCGAAACGAGGCAGTTTCGGCCATCGCCGAGGACGAGGAAGGCACACCTATCTTGCTGCGACTTTTTCAGCAGCCTCATGAGAAGCAGTTATCCTGCTCCGCAACCATGATCGATCACACCGCATGCATTATTAAGGATCCGTTCTTCCAGCAGGCATTCGACAGCGATCGCAATGGACCAGTCATGCTCAAGTCAGCCTATTACTCACTCAGAGTCGATCACCCCAGTGACATCATTCTCTTGCTTCATAGCGATGAGAGAATCCCCGAAAAATGGAAAAGTGAAGTACACGGAGACGACAAAAGCAGCAGCACCTCCTGGGAGGAAGGTAACAAGTGTTTTCGCAAGAAGATGTGGGCTGAAGCCCATTTCTCGCAAGTCACCCCATCCTGAACACTCGTTTACGCAAGCTTGGCTAATATAATGCATGGCAGATACTCTCAAGCTATTGCCAAGGCAGAGACCCCCGAAGACAAGCAGCTTGCCCACCTCAACCGATCGCTTACCAACCTGAAGATTGGCCGTCCTGCCAAAGCACTATGAGATGCGACACAAGTTTATGACCCCAACAAGCCTTCTGAAAAAGTACTTTTTCGCCTTGCCAATGCCCTCTACACCCTCCAGAAATTCGAGCAGTGCGAATCAATGGTCCAAACAATCCTGGATGCATTTCCCGGCAGCAAGATGGCCGAGGCGACAATGCAGCGCGTCAAGTCAAGACTGCTGGAACAGCGTATGGGGAAATACAAGTTCAGCATCATATACAAACACGCCAACTCAAAAGAAGGGCCCCCTTTCATTGACTGCGCTATATTCTCCAGTCCTATTGAGATTCGCGACTCTCCGGGTCGTAGGCGCAGACTTTTCACGACCAAGTCTGTGTCAGCAGGCGACCTACTTCTCGTTGAAAAGGCGTTTTCCTATTCTTACATAGACGAGAATCGACTTTATGACCAAACCACCTACATAATCAACCTCACTACCAAGCGTGCCACCGCTGGCGCATCTGCCAATCTCTGGCCCCAGGTTATCCAGAAGTTATACCACAATTCGGATTCTCTCTCCGCCTTTCAAGACCTTTTTGACGAGGGGTACAAAAAGGTGACAATCTCTGAATGCGACGGAGCTCCTGTTGTCGATTCGTAAGTCTAGCAGTCACCAAACTCAGAGTCTAAACGATTATTGACGATAACATATGCAGCTTCGTGGTAGAGAAAGTCATCTCCCTTAACTCATTCGGTTCCCCGACAACCACTCGAGACTTCTGCAAGAACATCATCTGTAGCGGCAAGGTAGGCCCAAGTCCATCATGCCGAGAACGGCCCTTATTCACCACTTCCGGTGTTTGGCTTCTCGCAGCTCGAACCAACCATTCATGTGTCGGCAACTGTCGACGATCTTTTATCGGCGACATTCAGATTGTCCGCGCCGCGCAAGACCTTCCTGCTGGCACTGAGCTGACCTTTCCATACTGCCCAACTGGTGACCCTGAGACATACCAGGATATCCAGAACAAGTTGGCCAAGTGGGGGTTCACGTGTGACTGCGAACTGTGCAAGGACAGACGCAAGACTACTAAGGCTGTGCGGGTTCTACGCAAAGAGCTCCATGACGATTTCATAGAACAATCGCCCAGCGATGAGCCTTTCGACTTGGACAAAGCTATGGAGCTAATGAAGGGAATTGAGAAGACGTAGGCCACCAAATCGATATGCAATGATCCTATGGTGGCCAGTGCTATTATTGACCTGCTCGATGGTGTATTCTTTTTCAAATTCATGGCCAAAGCCGCCAAACTCATCTGGCGCAATAAACCTAGTAACCGACGTCTCATCTCGGCGAAACAATGCGGTTGTCCCGATGACCTCTACCCCTATGGTAAATGGCTCAAGATCGCCAGGGGCCAAATCAGAATTGATGAAGGCGAGTAGCTTGCGGATGTTGTTTCAATCGGTTACAACGTCAACAGAGCGGATATCGAAAGAAGGATTTGTGAGGTATAAAGCGCGGAATAGCGGCTCAAGCGGGCTCTCTGGATAACAAGCTTGGTTCTGATTTATGTAATATAAGCCCAAGTCCTTTTGAAGCTGTTTGAGGGTCTTAGGGGCTGACCAGAGAGGTGGGCTCCCCAGGACAGCGATCGTGGCAGTGGGCCTTTCAATTCAGTTGTAGGACGATAGATGCCTAACGTTGGTAATTAATGCAGTGGTACAAATGCTAGAATCTCCAATATTACATCTATCGATCTCAATAATAACGCTAGATGCCATGGTGAGATCAGATCACTTAAGACTGCCGGCCCCCCTTTGCTTGTCACCCCAATGATGCGTTCATTTAAGTATGTCGTTGCTGTCTCTCCTTTCATCAGGGAGGATATGCTCCACCAACAGTCACACCAGGATCGCGACTTCCAGCCAATCTGAGCGTTCGGTTTCTATGCAGCCTGGGGCCGTGACCTACACAAGACAACTGGCAAAAAGTCCCGACATGTGATGCGTGCAAGTAGTGAGGTCTGACGATTTCCTCCCGGCAACAATGCTTACCGTTAGCTAAACGAGCATTGAGTTTGGAAGAGAGAATTCGCAGCGCCACCACTCCCGTCTTCCGTTCTCTGTTCGGTATCCTGATTGAGAAGAGAGAAGAAGGTTAATATTAGTTCCCGCCGCTGTCAAAACGCCATAACGATCATTTCCCCCCGCACTTGCTCAATAAGCCCTCCGCGATTCTTCAGCTACTAGAAGACTACCTGCGCCGCCTCATTAGTGGAGGGAATGGTTCAATGGTGAATGGTAAGCATATGCAGGCAGACGACGTCGTCTCTGGATTCTTCGACAGCATAAAACTCTCCTGACGAACATGTTGGAGTCTAAGAGTAGGTTACGGCGGTCGGAATGCTGGTAGCGACCGCTTGTTTCGAAGACAGAACACAATGGCCACGACCCATTATACTCGATTTTGACGCGTGTAGCCCTCGACATGGAGTGTGTTGAAAGAGGATCGGTCGTTCTTTGCTTGGCAGCAGGGCGTGTTGTACGAGGACGGCGATTTTATGCTTCGGGGATGTAATATCGAACGGATTCCTGCAGCGGTCAGGCAACTTCATCCAAGATCCCTCTTAACCTCTGCCGCCTCGTGGAGGGAAATGAAAGACCGTGCAGCACGAGTATTCCCGATGGCTTGCAATGGTTTACGAGTAGGTGTGGGAGCTGACCTACCTCTCTGCCCGTATTGATGAGGGACCCGACGAAGCGTGTATGACCGGAACCTTCCAGGGGAGATTATCGCTAACTTGTCCTCTCTCAATGCCCCGACGAGACCGGGTAAACTGTGGGCCTGCCACTTCAGTGTTGTGCCTCTAACAGTTCATACCCACCTTGGTGGGTTCCCATGGCGCGTGGCTGTTAGGGCCTTAACACCCAAGGGAACAGACGCAGAAGGCGCCGGACTAATGAAGTAGGCTGTTGCATGTCTACTAGCATAGGCAGTGCGCTAGTGCAGATACACCAGCGCGCCCCAAATAATGACAGATCTCCGCTAATTCATCATTTTGCATGCCAGCTTATACGACCTGCCCTTTCTCTCAATTTCGAAGGCAGCGAAAAAGCCCAGAGACCATTTAAATTATCCCTCGAGGGTGACGCCCCATCGCGTCTTTAGAAGTAGCGGTTACTTCGCCAGGTAGACATCTAATGCAATCGTGTGATGATGATCGCAGTCCCCCCCCGCCTTCGACACTGAAGGGCCTGATCTGCATGCATGCGCTAATTATGGTTAGCAGATGACATTCATGCGTGGCCTGGGATTTTGGGACTGGACCCTCTAATTCCTGATTTACTTAATTGTGTCATATTATTCTAAGTAGCAGACACCACTTTACTTAATGTTGTCGTTAGCAATCAAGAATTCATATTCGGTGACCATAGAGCTGATGTATGTTTAATAGGATCATAATAATATTAATCATGTACTCTTTATCCGGGTTCTCAATTAAACCAATCTAAACGCTATTACTGTATAGGTAATCATCATTAAACCCCAAATTTCAACCAAGAGGTTATATAAAAATATGTTCTAGAAATGTCCGATTATAGGTTAACCACAATTTACTGGCTGGACACAACGTTGCTGTATTGGCAGCCAACGGGCTTGTCGACCTTGGCGGCCTTGACGGAGAAGCCAAGGCAGTTCTTGCTCCAGCCCGGGTTCTCAACACCAGCGTTGATCCAAACGCTCCAAGAGGTCTTCTCAAGGTCCTTGCCGTTAGGGCAGGCGATAAAGTCGCTGCCGTCGAATTGGAGGATGCCGTCCTTGTTGATCTTAAAGCCCTTGCGCTCACCGTTGCGGGGCAGGCCCTGAACACCGGTGGTGTAGCCAAGGAGGCCCTGGCCCATGCCGGACCGGTCGACGTAGAGCTGCTGGGGAGGGTTGTCGGTCTTGTAGAGGTAGAGCTCGTCGCCAGAGAGCAAGAAGGTGGCCTGATTAGTCTTGACACCCCTGTCGCAGCTGGCGCCCTGCTTCTTTTGCTTCAGGGAGATATAATTCTCAGAGGCCTGGAGGTAGTTGAAGTGAATGGGGCTGGCAGAGCGGAGGGCGAGACCCTGGAAGATGGTCTGCTTGGGAGTGGCAGCGGCGTTGACGAGGCCAGCGGCGACGAAGGGAGTGAGGAGGATAGCCTTGATCTGCATGTTGGCGGTTTGGTTTGAGAGTAAAGAGTTGTGGTTGATTAAAGTTGTGGCTGAGAGTGTGAGTGGTGAGTAAATAGAAGCTGAAGGATCGTAAAGATGGATAGTCTTATATACATATCCCAACACCCTTGTTGATCCTCATCTCGCATCGTCATATGCTGCTGTAGCTGAGGATCGTCTCGGCAGTTGCCTCATAACGGGCATATTGCCCCGGGCCAAGGCCCCAAGCCCCAGCCCGAAGCTCCGCTGTGAGTGGGACCGTATCCAGTCATGTCGCCCGCCTCAGGGAAGAATACGAGATGGGATCACTGGGGTCACTCGCTCCCTAGCATCGAAATAGCAATAGCTCCCTGAATTAAACCATAAACATGTTTGCATTGAAAGCTCAGGTGGTCTTGTCCTGCCGAGACATCCAGGTCTCGGCCCCAAAAGCGTTGTTAAACATGGCTAAAATTAGGAGGCTCCCACGCTAGGGAATACGGTCCAGCCCAACCCCAGCTATTGACTCTCTCTAAAATTAGCATTATTTGGACTTTTCTAGAATCGCTGGTTCCATGCCTGCCAACGGACCGGATTAGCTTAGGAACCGCTGCGCTAAATCCATGGCATGGCTCTGGTGGAAGGCGTCACAGGGACATGCTAAATTTATCTATAGATGAACCCTTTCCTTTGTCGGCCACTCGCTTCCTTGCGCGCCCATGTTGCATCCCAAACGATCACGAGACATTGACAATCCTCTTCTTCAAATAAAGCGTCCTCCAATGGGGATACCTAAGGGTCGACCACGGAATAGCAAACCATTTGGCCACGAACGTGCAATCCCAGAACAAGAATTTGCCCCTCAAGGCTCAACACGAAGTAGCGTGCAGGGGTCAGCGCGTCAAAATTACTCCCAGTTCGAACTGGGACCAACTCTTGACGAGGAAGATGCAGCTGACTTACATGACCAACAACCTCGGCGAAAACGGCTTAAAGTTGCTGTTTCAGTAACAACTCAAGCTGCTCGTCAACAGGCAAAGAGACAGGAAGATACGAACAAACCAATTGAGCGGCATATTGCTCTTGAAGTGGAAGAAAACCCGGAAATAACAGAGTCGTCGCCTGCAAAGGAAACGGGAAAAAAAAAGGTTGGGGATAGCATTACTGTTGCAACGGATTAGGATGTTACCCGGGGAGGAATTTAACAATTAAGGTAGATCATTTAATACTGCCTTAGTACTGAAGGTAACTGCAATTAAGTTAGGACTAGTCTTGAATTTTCCATGGTTGTGGGCCTCATTGTTGGAAATGCCGGAGACATAGCTCACAGGGCGATGTCGGAGGCATTGTGGCTGAATGTGGTGGGGTGCGTACGAATTGAGAGTTGGGTGCATATCAATAGAGTCTGTCTTTAAATTGATACTGACCTTCTTATGAACAGCTCCAATATGCTATGGATAAATGCTGTTCTTGCTTTTACTCGTCCATAACTGTTATATCATTTCGCGGGGGTTTGCGCGCGTCATCTCGGCCATGCAATTGTTCTTTCGACGTTATTCGCCGTATCAGAACCGATAGGTTAACTGATTGGCGAGCGGAAAGGAAGAAGTCTACATGCGGAATGGTGAAAAGAAACATACACCTAATAGTCTGGACACATGCCTTGCTTTTAGCTGATATTTAACTCTTAGTATTACCGCAATCTTCTAACTAGCTTCTGTTCGTAAGTTTGTATCGGCGTGTAACAATTCCTTCAACATAAGATTTGTCTTAGCTGTATCGACGTGGTCCTTTCCTAGAAGCTGCGTTTGTGTCTTGAGTGTTTGTTGGAAAAGATTCTTCGCTTTTAGAGGCTGCCCCTGCAATCTCAGATTCAAGGCCAGACTGCACGCGGTGCGCAATAGAGCTGGATCATCTGGGTCGAGTAGACTTCTCTGGACGCCAAGAATGCGATGCAGCTCTTTCCCTGCAACCTCGGTTGATCCATGTTCTTGTAGCAAAAGAGCAGCGCTATGCCTTGTTACGAGTGTGTCTGGGTGATCCCATCCAAGGATCTCCATCTGTTCAGGTAAAAGAGTCTGCAGCACTTCTTGCGTGTCTTCTAGTCGTCTTTGGCGACCATATGAGCAGACAAGGTTACCAAGGATTCGGAATCGCAATACCAGTGCTTCGCAAGTTTTTTCCTTAAGTCCATTGCTAAGAGCAAAATGGTAAAGCTTCTCGGCTTTGTCGAACTCTCCTTTACTGTCATACGCCAATGCCAGGTTATACTGGTGACGGGCTGTGCCTATATGGTCGGCCTTTCTTTTGGTTTGGTGCCACTCCAAGATACGTTTATACATGTCGACCGTGTTGTTCAATCCCTTTTTCTGGTGCCGCGCCAGCTGCATGCCGGCAAGTTCACTTACACGACTAATAGTCTGCTCTTGGTCTTCGCCGTAATCATTGCTTGTGCTCAGCTTGTCGACGTCGGCTTGCGCGTTGGTGAGGCTCCTTGTGTCAGGTTCTTGGGCTACTGTTTGAGGCTCCTTTTTCATGGCCTTCTCGACATACTCAACGTCTTTCTTTGTCTGCGTCATGATACTGTCCCTGTTCTTGATATTGGTATCGGTCTCCAGTATTTTAATGCAATTTTGGAGATATGCTAGAGCACGAGAAAATTGCCTCGACCGATTGTAGTGTTCGAAGACGGCGCGATGCAACTTGACCATATTTTCTCGCATGGCGCTAGAGTGAGGCTCGCACTTCAAGAGGGCTAGTGCACTAGACAGAAGACCCTCACTTGTCTCGGGCGTCAGTCGTTCGCACATTGTCGAAACTGCAAGCTCCTCAATTGCGACCTTTTGGTCGGGATGCTTAGCCAACCAGTCCCGAACACACACTCTGATGGCACTTGTGATGTGGTAGACTCGTTTGTCCGTTGAAGGCTCGACGAAACCATATCTTACCAGGATAGGTATTTGTTTTGAGATCTGAGCCCGGTCCAAAAATGTTCCAGGAACACTCTGTAGGTCGATTGCACCCATCATCAGCATCAGATCCACACACTCTGGGTACTCTTTCTTCATAAGGTCCAGGAGCAAGTTCCACGCTCTTGAAGTTGGCCGCTTTTCGTCAGCCTGCGCTTCAAGTGCTTTCAAGACTTCTCGAGGCCTCATCGATGACCGAACTTCGTCTCGGTAGATTTGTACCAAGACAAACCCGATAGGGAGATCATCCACGGCCTTGCCAATCTCTTTGATCCACCTATTCCGGTCTGCATCTTTGGTGATTCTACCCAGCATGAGGATTGAGGCATCTTTCTCACTGAGTTTTGGCATCTCGGTTGAAGTATCGGACAGCTTTCCTACCTGACGCAAAGACAAACTCTTGGATTGCGTTGTGATAAGGACACTTGAGTGGACACTGTTGGGGATGAATTCAAGTAGGGATCTTCCAGCGTGTTGTACACTTGTGGCTTGCAGTAACGTCTCATCTTCCAAGCCATCCAGAATCATAAGCCAGTGGCCGCTCGACTCGTAGCGGAGAAACTTCCGGACCGTTTCGAGTACCATGCCCATGTCCATGCCGTCTCTGACGAGGCGCCGGTCTTCAGCGATGCGCTTGTAAGAGCATTCAAACTGCTCCGCGGTTCCAGCGTTGACCCAAAGGATGTGGGAAGCAGGGTATTCCCTCCGATACCTATATGCGTATTCCAGGGCTACATGAGTCTTACTGGAAGCTCTCAGTCACTAGGCATTCCGAACATAACCACACTAGACGACTTACCCGGTTCCTGCTGGCCCATAAAGAGCGACTCGTCCACTAGACTCGAACTTCTGCGCAATCTTGTCAAGCAACCCACCGCGCGGTGCGAATCTATCTTCAGTCGCGATGGGGGCAGGGAGAGCGGGAATCAGGCGCCCACGGTCAGGCTTGGCTCTAGCAGAGCTTACTTCTACTAAATCAAGATGTTAGACAAACTTCCATAGAGTAGTTCAAAACAGATATAGTCTCATTCATGGTCTATCTCAGATTGTCCTCGCATCGTGCCGACATTCTTTCTCAACGATACCTAGAGGAGATTTGAAAGACACGACCGGGAAATACATCAGTGCTGTATTCAAACCCCCTTATATCGCTTTCATATGGGAGTAACATTTTGGGCTCTGCCTTACCTCTGAGGCTTATCTCTATACTCTTTTGCGCCATTCGAACAACCTCTCTGCTTACGCTTTGATAGTTGTTATCTTGCTCATTCTCAAACTTGTTCATAGAGAAGTGGTCGAGCGGAAGCTCCTCTTTCTGATGACCGCTCAGTGTGCCGGATGTTTCATCGACAAGGAAAGCCTATTTGGACGAATCAGTCTGCGAATCGCGAGGAGTCTCTAGGGTGACATACTGGTGCTTTCAAGCCAACAATTGCTCCGACGTTGGTGATTCTTTGTTCATAGAAGCAGAATATCTCAGGACGTCTGGTAATGTTATGAACACGTCGGGTAAAGTTGTGGACTACACTCTTCAGAACATCGTTGTTGCGTTCTACCGATGCAAGAATGTTGGGCTCAACGCGAAGTTTGCTGGCGAGGATACTCTGATAGATCTGTCCCTGCGTTGAGAGGACACCATCTGCGACACCATGGTGGGGTGTGCCCAGAAAGACCATGCCGTTGACACTGTCTGTAGTAAGATTGGGCCAGTCCTCCGGCTGTAGATGGAGACTAAGATACGCCTACTGAATGTTAACGCATACTATTCCATGACCCAGTATCAAGACTTACCTGCTGCATCACGAGACCGCCAAGGCAGTGTCCGATGAATATGATGGGGCGGTCGGAGCACTTCTATATCGCAATCGCATTAGTATCAGTTGAACAAGGTACCAGTAACTCTTTACAATACCTTTCTTTTATCACCAAGGCTTCTTAAAAGCTTCGCCGCCACACCTTCGAGGCTGGATCTCACAGCGTCATCCCCAATCCACTGCGAGTTGTAGCAATAGCTCATAATCCGAGCTTCTGGGAGCTCCGATGGCAACATGTCTTTGTCGCTCAACCAATTCCGTTTTGACGCATGGTGATTCCACGTGTCACTTGGGTTCACGCCCAGACCATGAACCGCCACAATACTACAAGGTGATGAGCTGTTGTCGTGAACAGAAGAATGAGGGGAAAGGGGATACTTACTCTATATTTGTGTCTTGTCCTTGCGGCGGTGTGTAGTATATTTTCAGCCCCGCATCCTGGTTTTTGATCTTGACCAGGCCGGCGATGATCTGCTGCGTCTTGGATGGCTTGCTTTGAACGTCTTGGTTTGTTGATCCGGGTGCCTTGTTGACTGGAGTCTCTTCAGGGGACTTGCTATCAACAGTTGGCTCGGAGGGAAGCGCTTCGGGTGCTTTCTCCAACCCAGGTTGAATTTTCTCCATGGTCGATTCGGTCTGGGAACTCATATTTCGGGGAAAAAAAGACTTGATTCCCTGGAGCAAACCTTGGGTTCCAAATCAAAGCTGGCGACGAAAGACTAAGTCCTCTGTGGTGATATAAGTTGTCGAAAGAGAATTGGTAGTTGATATAAGTGGAGTATTAGCCAAGCACAATCACTCTGGGTAGTACAAATTTGGGAAGGCTCCTCAAAATTCCCATGTGTGAGTGTAGGCTATTATCCCTAAATTACGGAAGAGCAGCTGTGTCTTTTACAATAATTGGACCTGAGGCTTGAAAGTGGCACTTTCAGACAACCTCGTACAATCAAGGGGTGATTGTCCAGCCGCACGAGAGGAAAGACATACAAGCAAGGGCTGTTCCGTGCTGACTGCAGGCCCCGCCCCCAACATGTAGGCAATTAGACGAATGAGATGGTGATCAGAGCAGCCTGATTTTGTAAATATTGGTTTTGATGCAACCCAGTGGGCGATATTACAAGTTTTACTGTATACATGATAAGAAGGGGCATTTATTCCCACTCACATTATGCTAACATGTCGGGCAACCATCAATGCAATACCAAGGTTATAATTCCTCGATTAGGTGACCTCTGCGAGGCTTATGGTTACAGAATTGTTCTCACCGCATGGACAGTTATTTCGGTGCCTATCGACGTCTGTAATTATCTATGCCGCAATTCGCCGTCTGGTGCGACGTTGCCATCCACGCTCACAGGGCAAACCTTTCCTCGACCATTTTTTTCAGTCATGGATGTCTATCCTCCTTTCAAGCTGGAAGAGAACGTGATCCTCGGTCCTGATGCTGCCATGCCTGTTCCAGGCTATCCCACTGTCACATTTGCTGACTCGGACGACGCAACCCTTTTCCTAAAGCGGGAGTTGTCGACTGAGAGGCTGAGACAACTTTATAGGCTCCTGTTTCTCGTTTCCCGCCCCCGGAACATCAGCCCCCTATGCCATCAGATTGTCAAGGGCCGAGAGATTTGCATTTCCGAGCTCCCAGACCTCCACCTCGTCTGGCACCACAAGCGTATTTTCATCAAGCCTTTGCCAAAGTTTCTCCTCAGCCATGCCTTCTGGGCTGCGCACCTCAGGCCTAATCTGGAGCCTGAGTACCAATTCCGACTCGAAGCCTTGGGCTTCCTTCGGACTTACTCGGCACTAATATTTCATGAGTCCGACTTCGATTTGGCCCTGCAGTTGAGGCTGATGCCAAAGACCTTTACATGGGGGACTTGGTGCGTCTTCATCGCAGCGTTCAGAAACATGAGCGACAGGGCTGTGTCCAAGCGATATCACTATGGGGAGATTCGCCTAACACGTCTGAATTTCTGGCACAGTCTTTTTCTCGGCACAAGTTTTCTCGAGATCAATGGTCACTACGACCAATATTTTGCAGGCATTGGCGGACCTACGTTGTTCGCTCTTGCAGCCATCACTGTGATTTTGGGCGCAATGCAGATTGGATTGGAGACGGATGGCCACTATTACCGAACACTAGGTACAACCGTGGTTCCTTTGGTGGTTGTGGCAACTGTGGTGTCTTTAGCCTTCTTCCCTTTGCTCTACGTGTTTTTCTTGCTGCGAGAGCTGTACTTCTTCATCTTCCACTTCCGAAAGCTAGAGTAAGAGGGAGATTTTAACAGAGAATTACAATTTATTATTCGTCAGGCAACAATCCGTTTCTTTATCATCATTAGTAATTCAGATGTACATATGAAACAAGCCCATGTCTCCTCCGAGTCTTCCTCGTGCAATACCTCTATATCCTTACTCATTATCGCCTTAGCTTTTGCTTAGCTCGTGCCTCTTCCATTTTCATCTTGTGTTCCTTGGCTTTCAATGCATGGCCCGACCGATCACCAGCCGCTTTGAGGGCTTGCGCTTGCTTCTGGCCGGCGAGCTTGGAAGATTGAGCCTCGGATGCGAGAACATTCTGCATCTTTTGTTGACCTATCTTGGACTTGGCCTGTTGCTCTTGGAAGTTAAGCTTCAGCTGTTGCTGCGTCTGTTGTGTGGTCACGTCAATATACGCATTGCGTGCCTTGTGTTGTTCGACTTGTTGCTGGCCAGCCGCTACGAGGACGTTCTTTCGCTCAAGGGCGCTTTGCTGTAGCTCCGTTTTCTCGGTTTGATTCACGATGTCAACCTGGTGTGTTCGGTAGGTGTGCTCCAGCTTCTGATTGACATGTATGTCCTGAATATATCCCTTGTGCAGAGCCTCTTCATGCATAAAGCGCAATTTTGTCTGGTGATCCTGTTCGCGCTTTTCTCGGAGCTCTTTGTCTACTAATCGTTTCGCATTTCTGTCTAGGATATGTTGAGGGGCTCCCACTACGTCTTCAGGGAGAAGTTGATGGACTTCGGCAGGGCCATACTCGGGGAACTTTCGATCCTGACATTGGGCCATGTACAGCAGGGTCCTCAGTCCTTCCACATGACGATGGTCGCCAGTGAAGCAGCTGCTTACGAGGTACATGGTTGGAGAAAAGTACCACTTAGTACCAGATTGTAGATGTTGAATGTAGACATTGTCAGGGTGGTTGATTTGCGCCCACATGGCAACTTTTATCAGTGCCTTGGTCACAGAGACGGGCTGAGGATTTTCCAAAGCAAGAAAAAGAGAGTTCTTTCTACCACTGGGAATATGTGGTAGTAAAAGGTCTGCTTTCGAATCCACTAGGGTCCTTATTGTCTGCTCCAATCTAAGCATGTCGCTCATATCTTGAACACAGGACGCGAGCTCTTGGATGGCTGTCCGTCCGTTGTGCCGCTTGTTATGACTCGGATAGTTTGCGTTATGCTTGCCTTTCAATAGGGCCGCAACAACGTCGTGATGCAAGTTACGAGAAGCTTCGTGAAGACTGCCGTCATCGGTGTTGGACTTGGCCTTGATCAAACTCTTGACGGAAGCCAAATCCCCTGCTCTTGATGCAAATAGCAGTGCTGTCTCCTCGTGGTAGTCGCGGTGCAAAGGGTTGGCATTAGCCTTGAGCAGCAGTCCTACTACGTCGTGTCGTTGTGCTTTGGCTGCTAGCATTAATGCAGTTAATTTTGATTTGGGTGCGACATAATCAACATTTGCTGCTTCTGAGTTAGGAACTATGCTATTCTTGCGGGGGAGAGCGGTTTAGTCTAACTTACCTCGAGCTTTAATCAAGATTTTCACAACGTCAACAGAGATGGCATCGCTTTGGGCCAGCACCCACAGTAACGCTGTAGTCGACTCTTCGCCGAACTCGGGATTCAATGATGCCGAGAACTGCTTATCTGGGCTGCAGCCGAGTTTCAGCAACCGCTTGATCATAAGCACAGATTGAGAGTGAGCAGATATGCAGGCAGCTACTGAAGAGAGGCCTGACAACGGCAAGCACATCTCCAGGTCAATCTTGTTCCCCAAAGCTTTGGTGGCCTCGAGGATCGTCTCTATCAAGTCGAGAGCAATGGGTTCCTCGAGTGGCGTCACCAGCACCGTAGCAAAAGATCTAGAAAGTGTATCGCTATTCAAGTGGTACTCTACCAACCTCTTCAAGAGATTGACATCGCCAGCTCGGACGGCAATGTTGGCAGCCTTGCCATGCCGGAAATTTACGTCGGAATATTCAAGTAGCGTATCGACCAAATCCTCCGATGCCCTCTTGTTGACATATGAGCTCAAGGTCGATATGAGCGCTGCACTGACTAGGTCACCGCTGCAGCCCGCCTCGAGTAGTGAATTGACAGCCTCCAAGTTTTCGTCAGACGACCAATTTGCGGATCCCGTAGTCATGGCTTCAAAGGCTCTCGCTAGGCAATCACGGTTGGCCATGGGCAACAACAAATTGAATGCATCAAGATTACATTGACTGGCAGCTTCGCACAAGGCATTATCGACGTGCTGTCCGGAAGCGCCACGTCGTAGTAGGGCCTGTATGGTAGGTAGACCGCGGCGACTCAACCAGTTAGGGTTCGATGTCGCTGAGGCAAAGGCTTCCATGACGAGGGTTTGTGGAGAATGGGAAATGGGTGCTAGAAACTCAATCAGGTCCAAGTGCAGTTCCTTTGCAGCGGCGATGATGGCAACGCGCTCCAAACGGCTCTTGGAGCCCGAGGCACCAGCTCCCAGGAGTAACTTCGTGATTTGCAGTCCTGTGTCGGAATCTTGAATACTGACGGCATGCTTCAAGCCGTTTTCCAGCGTGTCAAGTGAAGGTCGGCATTGCAATAACAGAGCAACTGCACTAGTTTGCTCAGAGAGTACCGCTGTGATAACTGCTTGACCTCGGTTCCAGTTGATATCTGCTGCCCCTTTGAGGAGAAGGAGACGAGCAAGTTCCAAGCGTCGACGGTCATCCCCTAGCAGTTGGGTTCTATTCAACACTGCGACTAGAGCCTGGGAGACGCAATCGCCACGAAGCCCCGCAACAAGAAATTGATCAATCATTTGATACGCAAGCTCCAGATCTTGAAGCTTGGTGACCTGCGCCATAGCCTGTATGGAAACTTGCGGCGGGGGCTTGTAGCGAAGCACAAGTGCGAGCATGGTGGGATCCCTCGTGCGTACCGCAGCTGTGATTACAGCGCCGTTATCAGTGGCAATGTCGGCGCCATGTTGGAGCAGGTTATCCGCCAACTTGGGCTGTATACTCGACACTGCATTGACTAAAGTGGCATTGGTGTTGGATCCTTTCGCTCCTGCAGCAGCGCAGGCCAGCACAACTTCGAACTGCTTGTGGCTGAATGCCAGTCCTAAAGCCTTGTCCAAGAACGCTGGCGATAGCCTACTGCGACCGGCAGATACCGCAAGAATTGCAACTTGTTCCAGTCCGGCTTGAATGGCTGACTGCACAACAGCCCCGTCGTTGGCGGTTGGGTCTGCCCCTTTGTTGAGTAATACAGTTGCCTTTGGAGAACTCCCAATGACAATCGCCTTTGCCAGGCCCTGATTACGGCATGCTTGACATGCTCCATTGGTATCTCGGAGAAGCATTTCGACCAGGTCAACTGAGCCAGTCTCAACGGCCCTGAGAAAGGCGTCACAAAGAGTTGAAGCATCGCCACCGCGAGCCAACAGTATGTATGTCTTGTTGACATCGTCCGAGGCTATTGCTATGGGTAGGGTTTCCCTTACAGCCTCGCCATCCGCCTTTTGGGCCAGGAGATAGAATATCTCTCCGGAGCAGTTTTTTACTGCGTCCTGAAGGACATGGTTTCGCACGTCCTGTTGGTTGACATCTTGGAGTTTTTTGAAGACGCTGGTGCTTTTGTACCGTTCAATGTTGACGTCTGCTCCGGCTTCGAACAAGGCGCAGACGAGTCCGGTGGTCGCATCGGGAATCCCGCCACGACAAATTTTAGCAAGTACGGGATTGGCGTCTTTGATGGTGAATGGTGCTGATTGCGTCTTCTTGCTTCCGACTCTGTGTCGTGACATAAGCTGATGGCAGCGCTCGGTGTCATTCGCAGTTGGTCTTGTCAGTGTGAATTGCATTGAAGTCACACGACGAGACATGGACTCGCTGAGGGGTGGAGAGGAAGGCGGCGACATCATGGTGAAAGAGAATCCGACAGGACAAGCCTGGAAAGCCTCAGAGTGAAGGGAAGTTTGTAGAAGTCAAGAGGCAATATGATGTACCGCAAGATCAGACAGGAGATGATGAAATCCAAGAAACAACAGTGGCCCTTGTTGCATTGTACACTATTTTTGGCCTGATTGAAAACACAAAGACCTGACTCGTATTTGCTGTAGCTCTAGAACAGGCTCCTCCCTGCATCAGGGGATGGCATCAGCTGGTCTGGCCGATTCAACCCTACCAGGCCAGATTTTGCCATCCTTTGGTGTCAGGCTCTGATCAAATGACCAGCTCAATAACGCAAATAACTATTGACGTCGTCTAGAACGCTTCTCGCAACAGTTTCAGCCCCCATCCCATCCCATCCCATCCCATCCCTCAACTCGACCTTTAGTTGGTAGGATTTAACTAGAGCCTTACGCCAAGACAATTCAGTCGCAAAAGTGCGTACACAATGAACGGGTCATCGGGCCTCATTTTGTTCATCTTCGCTATTTCAGGAAGGTTCTCAGGTAGGCTGGCAGACGACTCGTGGGGTTGAACGATGTGATGTACCTTTGAAGCCGAGAGTGCGAGCCTGATCTGGATGGACTGTGCCATAAGTCCCTGCCTGCTTATTGTTGGCGGGCCGTCCGTTCCCGCATATGCACCAATTCAATATTTTACGAAATTTGCACACCAGTTTATATCTTAGTGCTTATAGCTGCTTCTACCTGACGCCACACCACGTCGGTTTAGCATATCATGTGAGGTTGCTAAGATTAGTTCAACGGTTAACCAGTCGGGCAACTCTTTCGCACCGGCTGCGCGATACTTCCAACGCGTTTGCGTTTTTACATACATATCCGTCTCAGAAACAATCTTTTTCAAACCATCACGATACCGCAATAAAACCACTTTTACCGCAGCGATTGCTTAGTATGAGCCAGTACATCATCCAGGGCTCAGCGGAGCACGTCTCCTCTTTGCTCTCAGGATATGGCTTAGGCTGTCCGCACTACCTGGTCTGTTCCTCGGGAGTTTCACAAGCCCAGTGTTATCCGAAGCGTTTGGGTTTCTTTTCTTCACAAAATCCAGATTTGATCATTTTTTACATTGACACAAAGAATACATGCTCAGACTGTTTGAAGTTATTTGTCCCCTCTGGCTTCAACTTCTGGTCTTCCCTGACCGATCCCAGTGGAGGCAGTGAAGAATTAAATAGTCCTCCCCGGAAATGGCTTTTCCCGAGTGGCCAAGCAGAGTATTTCATCAATCTGCGCAAGATCGGAGGTGGTGCATCTGATCCCGCCATTGTTCCGTTGCCATCATCTCCAGGGGCGACGAATGCGTGGGAATGGATCAAGTCGCAGAAAAAGCCATTCTACATAGATCAGCTACATCTCGCTCCCAGATGGTCGCCCATTAATGAGCGGAATGCCTTGGCTGACTCGGCTACTGCCTGGCAATACGGCATAGCTATGCCGGCACCAACTGTGGAAGCAATCTCTGCTCCGAGAGACAACAAGACAACGGTGGCGAAAGCTCCGAAACCAACTTCCAACAAAGATCCGCCGTCGGAGACCAAGATATCGGCTGATGCGGTAGATGTGCCAGAGAGGAGGAAACTTCGGAAGTCGAAGGGGCCAGAAGACACCACAGGCGCACAACCTGTATATCTGAGCACGAAAAAGAAGGTTGACGGAGCAGTGAATGTTTCTAAGCCTACGTCCGTCGTTGAACCTGGTACAAAACAAAATGGCCACGGGCCGACGAGTCTGAAAGAACCAATCAGTCCCCCTCGTAAAGAAAAAGGCAAATACAGAACTACTCTAGCACCCGAAGGAGAATCGAAGACTGTGAAAGCTGGAGGATCGTCCGAAATGGCTTTCCCACCGGTACCTCAGCATACTGTTTCGGCTACGGGGGAGTCGAAGCCACAAGAAGAGCAAGAAAGGCCAGGTTTTGCTTCTCCAGTAGCCTCTCTGACTCAGCCTGGTCCTTCAATTCGCAGAAAGGCTGTTGGTACTATCAGCAAGACAAGCAACGCTGCTGTAGAAGTTACTAAAGTCGGCACCCAAGAAATTGACACAACGACCAAGACGAACGTCGACCGGGGCAAGGAATCGGCATCGGACTTGGCCTTGCCTATACTTTCTGAGCCAAGCCCTGGTCCCCAAATCTCTGAGCCCAAGACCAAATCACTACAAGAGGGAACAGCCAGCATCAAGTCCAAGAGTACCAGTACAATCAAAGAGGGGCATAGAGAACTCAAGGCTGCAGAACCATCGATGGAATCATCGAGGAAGAAGTCATCTAAAGCCAAGCCTGTTGCCACGGCGAAGGAGATGCCTGCCTTTGTGAAGACTGTAGAACAGTCCGGGAGAAGGTCTTCCCAAACTACCCTTGTTTCGAGCTACACAAGGAGCTGGTACAACCATGATCCATTTTCCTTCGATGGCGCTCTGACTCTTTCAAAACTTTCAGACTACAAGCGGCGAGCTCGAACAGTCAATATTTACGCTGAGAGGGCCCCTGAACTTCCACTGGAGACCTTGCTCCGAGAGACACAGCCGCTCGATAAATCAGAAACGCTTTCGGGCTTGAAAACAAAAAAGGACCTTAGGAAGGAAGACCCCATCATAGCTTTGTTCTCGCCAGATGCTAAAGAAAAAAAGCCGTCTAAACTACCTCTTGGCTCGGCATTAGGTATGAAAGTCATTTTGGAAGCCGAGTCTTCCTCGGCAAAGAAGCCCAAGCCGTCTTCAACGGAAGATCCAACCAAGGCCAAATCTGACAAAGCATCCTCAACAAAGCCTATGGCAGAAACTTTGTCAGAGTGGACTAAAGAAACCCACAAGGTGCCAATGAAAGACAAGACTGGACAGTCCGGTAGATCGTCCAAAGATAAACTCTCGAAAGACATGAAGCACGGAGGAGAGATTAGCCGCTCGCGGCCTAGAACGAAAACTGGCAGCACAGAGATTCGATCGAACGGCAATTTATCTCACGGAGGCCACCAGTCTTCCACGACTGTCGCTCATCAGGACCACCATCACCACAAGCAGCCCAAGAAGAAGCCTGATGGCCATAAGGATGGTAAGCCCCAAAAGAAACTGGACAAGAAGCCGGAAAACAAGACAAATACAGATCATCCTCACGGACATGAACACGATGCACAAGGGTCGCACTGCCACAGTTCACCAGGCGAGCATGAGCAACTAAGTGAGCATGAGCAACCTGTCCAGCAACCTGTCCAGCAACCAAGCGAGCAATCAAGCGAGCAATCAAGCGAGCAACCAAGCGAGCAACCAAGCGAGCAACCAAGCGAGCAACCAAGCGAGCAACCAAGCGAGCAACCAAGCGAGCAACCAAGCGAGCAACCAAGCGAGCAACCAAGCGAGCAACCAAGCGAGCAACCAAGCGAGCAACAACCAGGGCATGAGCAACCTGTTAAGCATCTAGGGGATGTTCCAAATGACAATAGCCCAACAGAGTCTGCCGAACCACCCGCTCAACCTGTCAACAACAACGCTGCGCCGAATCGTCCTATTGAAAGTAACAGTCCGCAGACTCACTTGCAACACGCAGTCGCCTACACGCCTCAACCCGTCTCATCAGCTCAAGAGTCACCACATTCATCAACTCATCCAAATGCACAAGACTCTTCTTTAGCTGGTAACACTAGTGGGGTACAAAGCCAACCCGATACACAGCCAATTAGTGAGACTCCACAAGCTCTTGGAACAAGAAATATCCTAGGGAACATCTCAGGAAACGAAAGCTCCCCAACTGAGGCCACGGCAATCGCTGCTGTTACAGTAGCACTAACCTCTGGAACTTCTCTGCCCGACGCAAAACCTGGTTCGAGCTCTTTGAGTGGAAATAGAACGGATCCATCGTCAACGATGCCCTCCAACGGGCCTCAAGAGGCCACGGTGGTAGGATCCGGGTCTGCTCTAAGATTCTATGGACAATCTACAGCACAATCAGTACAAAACGTTCAAGCCCAGTCGAACTATATCTCAGACACCATCCAGGGACACAGAGGTGGGCTGGACGGAAATGGGCAATCCTTCTCTGGGGAACAAACGCCTTCCACTCCATCGTCGAAGTTGCCGTCCGGCACCGTATTTGTAGCCGAGGCTAGCATCGTAGGCGCAGCTGCTTTAACCGGCTACCTTGCAGCCACTGATGTGAGTTCTTCCTCTGATACAAGCGACGCAGAAAACGCCCATTTCAATGGCAGTCGCGAAGATTCTGCGGGGCACTGGGACGATGAGTTCGATGAGCTATCTAGTGATCATCAACAACCTGATCGTGACAACAGCGACATGGAAGGCGTCCACAGTGCCGCTTCTCTTACAAATAGTGATGACGAGGAGGCTTCTGGACATGTAGCTGAGGATTACAACGTGTCGCAACCAGACAGTTTGAGCCATTACGGCGAGATTCACAGAGATCTATTCAGCGGATTCGACGTTCAAAATGATCTGCACGAACATCAACTTCAAAGTTATGAGAACTCGGACAATGAATTATCGCACGAGGCTATGGAAGGTAACTCCTACAAGCAAAGCTCCGGAGATGGGGAAGAAGATGAGGAAAATGTTCAACCACATGAAAGTGATAGTCAAAAGGAATCCTTCGACAATGGTGTAGAGTCCGGCCCGGAAGATGGACATTCTGTCAATGCAGACTTTCTAGAGCCGAGCGACAACCAGCAAGACAGTTTTGCTCTGGATAGTTATTCAGACGTAAGCTCACATCATAGTGCGGAAGTTGAGGTGCTTAGCCAGGACGAAGATCAAGACCAAGACCAAGACAATAACAGCTCGGATTACGGATTTGACAATGAATCAGAAAATGAAGAGTCGGATCAAGAGTCCAGTCCAGATTCTGAACAGGATATGCAAGGCGATACCGAGGACGGTCTGGATGCTGAATCCAGTCAAGAGCACTCGGGACATGAAACTGAAAGCGAGGCGGCTCAAAATTCGGATCAAAGCCAGGAAAATGACTCAGACCAGAATTCAGACGATGATAATGGATCAGACCTCCAGTCAAGTTATTCATCGGAAGATGATCCTGAGGACAGTCCAGAGGAGGAAGATGACGAGAGCACAGAGGAAGAACAGTCGGATCCAGAACCTGACGACTCAGAACCCGACGACTCAGAGGATATATCTGAGCCTGAAGAAGGAAGGTATTCGGATAGTGGGGGGGGGTGACTATGCGTTTTATTCGGACTAGGTTAGGATAATAATTTAGATTGTAAACCATGTAGTACCTATATTATTAGAAGAATTAGACCTGCTCTGCTAAATCATAATAGGATTTTAACTAAATGAAATAGTTAGAGTAACGTTTAGAATTTTATAATCATATCATTAACCTAATCATTTAATTCTTATATTACCTTCTTTTTTTAATTCTTTTATTTCCCCTCCAACGGCCAGGGTTGCTCTTGTGGGTTTATTTGATAATGATAGTAGCTCGAGAAGCATCTTATTGGCAGGCTCATTTATCTACTCATCGTCAGTGGCGCCCAAAGGGCTTAACAGCCATTGTGCAATGACGCTGAAGACAGCGCTACTGAGAACTAGCGCGGGCACATGGCAGTCTATATGTCTTAGTTTTTGAGGTAACTCCGAAACATCTTATGGGCTCTAGTTAGATAGAATGAAGCCTGGGGACGAGCTTGGTCGCCTGGCATCCGACTCCAAAACCCTACTGTACCAATGCTGAACTAAAACGCATCGCATTGTTCACTTTTCGTCCGTGCCAACCTAGACTACCCTATCCTAGTACAGTGGGCTGCAAAAAGTATTCGCATCCCCCCCTGCTCAGGAGAGTGTCGTCTAGCCGGATCGGGAAGTTGTCAAGGGTGCCGCTTTGAGCTTGTATTTTCAACATAATGATCACCTACTATCGTCGATTTTGGACGCATTTTGATTATCATTTTTTAGCCAGCATTAGGAGGCTATCCCAGTCCTGCCCACACTTATATAGCGGGTCTTCAAATCTCATTATAAATCTTCTTTTGTACTCCAACCTCCTACATATCTTCATTATGTATTAAGCACACGATTCCTAAGTATTAGTGATCTATCATAACTGCTCGCTGTAGATAAACGCCGACGTCGTCGGCTACCCTGGATCGATATAGCGCATTCTGGCTTTCAAACCCCGCCCAATTAATGTCATTAATACGGATAACGAACTGTTCACTAGTTTCCAAATAAGCCTATAGACTACATTAGAAGGAATAGAAGGACATGTAAAGACTAAAGCTGCCGATACTGGCCAAGCCTGAGATTAGCCTACTCAGAGAAATAAACTCATTGTATAAATAACAGTAACTAAGCATAGTAATATACTACTAAAAAATGTCTTAAATGCAAGCTGCATAATAGATAGTAGTAGGGCCCAGTCTTGCGGATAATGACCAAGAACCTATGCCTCTATGTATTGATGAGTAGGCTAAGGGCCTGGGCATGCTTAGAATGAACTGTCAGAGTCGAAAAAGATGTCTTAAGACTCTGTCGTTATATCTTCTTCTGATCCTGTAGTAGAGGACTCTTTAATAGGCCACTTATTCAGACCCGCTTGCTATTTTGCTGATACTAGACAATTTTCTTCTAAAGCCTCCCTCACTATCTTTTGAGTTCTAGATCTAAATATCTGACGGTGTGAAACCATAAATAATGGCGCGTTATACGCCATGTTGGTGTCCATAATGTTTAACTGCAGAAGCACGTATAAAAGTCGAAAGGCTGAATCTTATGCGATATTCTTTAATCCTCTGATCTCTCTTCTCTCCTCTGGATCCCACTTGTCCTTACCTCTCCTCATGTCGTATATGATGTCACGAATAGTGTGGCCGTCAGTGACATCGATAGCAAGAGAATTGAGGGTGTCGTAAAGAAGATGATAATAGGGGAGCTGCATGGGCATGCGGCGAAAGAACTGTCAAAATCCCTTATCTATCCCATAGCTAATCACTTCAGAGTAAGGTATATCGCCATACTTGGCTCCCGTCGTTTCTATAGTCTTCCCTTGACCTCGGTCAAGCATGTCGGACACCTCTGCTTCTTCATATGTGCTCACTATTGTCGTCGCTTGCGTATTGCCTCTTTCCTCCCAGTTAGAATACAAGTAAGGCAACATATCTCCCTTATCGGCCCGGTAAAGTAACAATTTGCTTCCGCCTTTATATCTAACGGTAGCTTTCCTGCCAGATTGCCTGGCCAAGATAGAGATTGTTTTAATTAGTAACGCTAACCGCTTCAGGTCATTCTGGTTAAGCTCTTCCCATCTCTTAATCTAAGCTTCTATATCCTCGACTTGGGATACTTGAAACTTCCCTCGATAGTGATATACTTGCACGAGCTTTGAAGTTTGGGAGCTGTGCTGCAAATTCCTGTATAGGCAAGGGTCTGCTAGTTGCTCGAGTTTTTATTTCAAGGATTGACTCTGGAGGCACCACTTAACCATCTTCCGTGATGACCAATTTCGATGTGATAGGATTGACGTTTAAGACGCCTGTGGCTGGCGATAAAGATAAACCTCTCATGATGGCTAGTAGAGGGTCCTCTTGTGGACTTTCGGTTTTTACTAAATCGGTCTTATCGGTAGCCGCATATCCGTCGGCTTCGTAGCATATAACAAAGTGTACCGCGGCAAGCCTGCCAAACAGATTCGCTGGGTACTCTCAAACATCTATGCGTACATTGGAATCCGCTGTCGTCAGGATGGAGAGTTCGTCGAAGCTGCCGAAATGCTCATTAAGGCTATCGAGGTCATGGGCTTTGTGATCCAGGCAACTCTGCCCGGAGGCGCACGCGGCCCTTCTCGTTTTGAGGTTAAGCACTGGGGAATGATGGAACACCATGTCCCGTGGCTCTTCTTTCAATTGATTGAGTGTTATGATGAGATCGACCCGCAGCTGGTGCCCGCCGCTGAGCATTACGCTCGAGTGGCATACTCCATCATCGTTGGCGAGCACGAGTCGATGTGGGACGTATTGCCATCTACTGGCAGTGAAGGACGCGTCGGCTGATGCTGGGATGAATGAACAGAACAGGAATGTGTGGCTAGATAACTTTCTATCGCTACGAAATGTGTGCTATGGTAGATGGAAATGGACCGCACATGTATCTAGATGTAGGAGTGCCATAGAATCAGAACATCACCGCAGCTGTTTTATCATTGTGTCTTCCCATTAAAATGTCAGGCTCCCTGTTCTGAATATTCCAGGACGCTGGGCTGGTGAATCCCCGATGGATCGATCTTCTGTGATGGAACCAGGGGACCACTTCGCACATCAGAAAGTTGCAGGTCTGTGAGTCTTAATGATGACTTAGGTGCCATAAGGCTGACTAATGGCATACCAAACAGTCTTGTTCCAAGACGTTCGTTCGAATGCCGAGATTGATCACTTTGATCACTTTATATACAGTAACTACCTACTGTTCGGATGTATTGTGAATGTCATCTTAACCTGGCTTTTATTATTCACCCCAAATCCATCACATGACCTGGTCAGTATGAACTAAATCACACACAAGAGGACATTTGTTATGCCTACAGCGGCCAAGGTTCCTGGTACTCTGATAGCAGGAAAAAAACGGAACTATTATCACGGTAGGATCATCAGAAATACTAAAGTTCTTCCTACATGGTGGACCTGGTCCACAAACCTCCACTCTGACAAGACAAAGGCCGCACCAGAAACGACGATCCCTCTATTGACTTGGGGTAAGCTGCGCCTTCTACCAGGCGATAAATAAGAGTGCGATGACGGAAGGATCCGAGAAATGGATATCGTGTATAATAGAAACTGGGTTGCCAGGTACAAGATGGTAACACTGAAACCTAATTGGCATGTAAACGATTGATAAGATAACAAATGATCCGCCGAAGAATCCTCCGAGGATTAGTGCTTATTTTCGCGTCTCAAAGTTAAGCATGAGTTATGAGTTAAATCTGACCGCAGCATGTCTTTCGTCAGTATATAAGTGCCTCCCAGTTCCTCTCAATTCAACTAACAAACAACACTATCAACTCATTACCCATCACCTCATCCAAAGTCACCACATTACCAGTCCCATCTCTGTTCAAAATGCAGCCTACATCTTTCATCTTTCTGGCTCTTTCCGCCGTGTCTACAGTCATGGCTGGCTGCAGCGCTGGAGCTCCTTTTCAGGGCACTTGCCTTACATGCACCTCGGAGTGTCACAGCAGTAAGTAGTACAACTTGACATGGATATGGCAATGGATCTAACGTGCCATAGACTATGGCGGACCTGACCGCAAGTCTGCTCTTCAGCGAACTGGATGCATGACAGCTTGCCTACTTCGCTGTGATGACTGCAACTAAGGCGACCACGAACAATCTGCGACAAGTCTGTCAGTATAGTGCGGGTAGATGTACTGTCAGGTTTAAATGCGTATATGGGGTGAAGCCAGTCATTATCTATTGTGCAACTGCCTCATCTTCGGGCTGTGGCCAACAAGGAGTGTGATGAGAATGGATGTTATCTGATTTCATCGTCAGGGGGACAGTCTGGTCAAATTCCAGATGGATAGTGTGAAATAAACCCTCGTTATAGATCAGTCTCCTCTTGTCCCATGAATGTCTCTGCCGAATTGGATTATTAAAACGAAGATCTCAAGCTCCTCCTGACTGAAAAAAGTCACGTTTCTAGTGATACCCTACCGACACCTTCCCAGACCTTGAGCTGTACATCCCCCGTACTAAGAATTTTCTCATAGCCATTCGGTACGTCGTACTTCTCGACTGTATCCCGGATCATCCCTTCATACGGATCCAAAACAGTGAATTCTCTGGTCTGCATTAAGTCGCGGTAACGATACAATGGCTCTAGATCTTTCCAACCGGTGAAACTGAAATCGACATTCTTTTCCTTTGCGCGCCTCTCCTGGTCCTCACGATAGAAAGGGTTCGGAGAGAACATTGTGACTTGCCACAAATCCCAGATCGGCTCTGGATCGACAGAGGTGTATACATGATCGTAATCGCAAACGATAGCAGCAGCCGCTATCTGCATACTCATTTCGGGACACCTTTCTAACAGAAAGAGCAGAAATGAAGGATCTGGTCTCAAAGGCCACCAGATGATATACGGCTTCGGGACTCCAAGTGGCCAGCCCTTCTCGAACTCAGCATAGTCGTTGACCATGATGCGTCGCGCTACGATGGCTTCTTGAATCCATGTTATGTAAGGAGCGGCTTGCGCGTACACTGTGTCACCCTTGATCTTGTCTGCCCACCAACGTGCAAACATGGAGTGATGGAGGATCCCACGCTGAACACATTCGAGATCTAGCTCAGAAAGTCTCTTTCCACCGCCGGCCAGTCGCGAAAAGCGTTCAATATTGCCATCGTAAGCCGCCATTTGTAATAGCAATGTCGTTTTTACTGTATGAAGATCCTCAGGTAGAGGTTGATAGAGCAATTTGGCTTCTTCATTGCTTAGTGTACCATGTTCTTCGTCCAAGTCTTGTCTGTCAACATCGAGATGCATGCCTTCTTCGATACATGGAATGAGATCCTGTAAGTCATCTGATGAAAGACTCTGTCGAACCTCCAAGCGCCATCGTACTTCTGTATCTTCGTTCAAATTGGCTGGGCATTTGAAGTCCTCACGCTCAACTGGGCGTTTACAGTTGTCCATGATGACATAACGGGACTTGAAACTCATTATCTCATCATGAGTTTGCCTCCCTCTGTCTTACTTTCTCGGGCTTCTTCGGCGATTGAGACTTCCGGAAGAAGATCAAGCTCTTTGTACAGGTCGCGGTAACCTGCAGCAGCACAAGCGCGGCCAACTTGATAGCGCATGTCGGGGAACTTGGAAACCAGAGCACGATAAGTTTCCTCGGCAGCCAGGTCGGGATGCCAAATACAATATGGCTGCTCCTCCTCTTCCATAAGGACTGGAATTTCGTTGCTCATGATGAGTCAGGCGTTACAGGCTCTAGCTACTGCAGGAATTGAAAGGCTGTGACGAACAACGGTCTCACTTGTCGCAAAGTCATAGTGCAAACGAATTCCTCGGATAAGTGCGCTCAAAGAAAAAACGTCATCCAAGAGCTGTGGAACAGCATGGCCACGAATGGCTCGTCTCTGGTCTTCATGTCGGTCTGTATGGTTGATGAGCGGCATTTGATAGAATAATGTGGTGAGAAATGTGTAGGTTTGCTAGGATAAGTAAATGGAGAAAGACTCAACCAACAAGTTTATTTTTGTTATCATTGTCTGCTTAGGTAACAATGTGCTCCACTAACCTACACACATCACTGTTACTGCTACCGTCCCCTGTAAGAATAAAAGCCATCGGGTACTTTTTCCAATGCATACCTAACGCTACCAACGATGTCACCACAGCCCTACAAGGACTCAAGCAGCATATCATCAACACATCATGTGGTAAGACTGTCCTTTTTTTCCAAAGCACGCTCTGCCATCGTCGGTGCGTACATCAGTGCCGACTTGGGGTCTGTCGCTGGAATTTTCTTACTCGAGCGATACGAGAAGGTGGCCAGTCAAGGTGTTCAAATCATGCAATCTTGCGACATCAGTTCCATAATTCCCTACATATTTGGTGTTTTCGCCATTGACCTGATGGACGATTTCCAATACCTACAAAAGCGACTCCAGATCTGATCCAAGTCAAAGACGAAGACACTTGCACTACGCTCACTGTTCATTGTAACATCAGAGGTGCTGACTTCGTCAAACACAACCCACAGAAGGACCTATGTGCCACCTTGACGCCTGGCCAGTGGGTATGCTGTAGCTCGGGCACTTTGCCATACAAGACAGCAGCAGCTGGTGCAGATGGTACTTGCGCGACACGCTAGATCGACGGTTGGGATCTCACGAAGCTTAACCAATGTCCACTCAAGAGTTGAGCGGTGACCGCTGACTCTTCACTCATCGTCCTCCACCTTACCCTGTTGAAGATCGACGGTGAATGGAAGATCATTTCCAAAGCATTCCATGCGTACAAGTCGTAACTGAGCTGGTCACTCGCGGACAAATATGAGTTTGGATGAGGTATCAATCGATGGGGGGCGAGGGCTCATCGCTCTGATGTTGGATATAGTGACGGGGCCTCTGATATTGATGATAATCTCACGAAGGGTCTGAACAGGTGACGCCTTCTGGTTCTGTGGGTTACACATGCTTGCCGCTAACCCTCCCCTCGCCGGTATTGGTGTCCTTACGTTCTTCCCTAGTACATTTGTTTGGAGGGAAAATTCGAAATAAAGACGCGTCCCTTGTGTCGTGACGGGATGCTTTCATATCAAGAAATCCCATTCTTAAACCTTTTAGCAACATCTGTAGAAAGCTGGAGAGCTGAATAATCATTTACATTCTAAATAAAAACTCATATGTAAAAAATAATTATTTATATTATCCTAATGATGGTTAACGGTTACCTAGATTATCAAGAGAAATAAATTTAATTACCCTAAGCCCCTCCCGGCTTCTTGAGTTTTTACCCCAAAATCCCTATCTCCACAGCGATCATCATGTAATGGGGATACTCCGCATCAGAGCCCTTTGGTTAAGATACAATCTTCATTTATATAAGACATTCACCGCTGGTGGCAGACAAGAGGTATCACAAGCCGCGAGCGTCATTGGCGACAACCCTTATTCAATATGGCAACTACTTCATTCAATGACATCTCGGCCAAGTCTTTTGGCTTCATTGGGCTTGGTATCATGGGATGGGGCATGGCAAAAAATCTGAGGGCTAAGATCCCAGCCGATTCAGTGTTGTATATCTGCGAAGTCAACAAGCCCCGCCAAGACGAGTTTGTGGTGTCAACGGCGGGCAAGGTTCAAATTGAGGATAGCCCACGCGAGATAGCCGGGAAGAGTGTAAGTAGAACGACCCCTCCAGCCTACTGATCATAGCTCTAAACTAAAACAGGACATAATAATCACCATGTTGCCCCGTGGCGAGCACGTTCGTGAGGTTTTCACAAACCCGCAGACTGGCCTCCTCTCAGTGGCTGACTCGGTGAAGCTGGGAAGCAAGATATTTATCGACTGCTCAACTATCGACGTCAAGACCTCGCAAGAAGTGGCTGCCGCCGTGGAAGCCTCCAACTTGGGATCGTTCGCAGATGCCCCTGTCTCCGGAGGTCAAGGTGGCGCCAATGCAGGCACACTGACCTTCATGGTGGGAGGCAGCTCAGAGGCTTTTGAGACAGTCAAGCCCACTCTCGGGCTCATGGGCAACCCGGAGAATCTCTTCCACTGCGGGAAAGCTGGTGCCGGGTTGGTTACCAAGCTCATCAACAATTACCTCTCAGCCGTTAACATGATTGGAGTCTGTGAAGGCATGAACATGGGTCGACTCTACGGCCTGGATCCTGTATTACTTGCTAGTGCTATCAATAGCTCCACCGGCATGTCGCGGAATAGCCGCGAGCAAAATCCAGTCAAGGGTGTTTCCTCTGTGGCTTCTTCGGCAAAGGACTTTGAGGGAGGGTTCTCGACTGTGCTCTGTCACGGTGTCCTCCAGATGGCGATTGAATTGAGCGAGCAGCTTGGGGCCAAGAGTTTGCTGGCACCTGTGGTTCGGGACATGTATGACTGCGCTGTACAGAACGACAAGTGTCGTGATAAGGACTTTAGGAGTATCTACCGACTATTTAGTGAGGATAATGGAGACCAGTTGCCGCGTAGGGATTTAAAGAATTAGGCACAAAAAGGTTGATACAAGTAGAAATTAATTCAAGCTAGAGTTGTATTAAGATCTGTCGCCACTTATAGCAGTTCTGAATTATGGCGTATATGTGAAATTAGAATGATATGAGGTTATTAATAATAAGTTATTTCTTAGCACCGTATCTGTGTATGTAACTACATCTATGGAAAGACACTGAATTTCAGAGAAGTAATACCGTACCGCTATTTATTCATTCTTAAACGCTTAGCTGTATACAGAGAGTAAATAATCTGTCTGCTAATTCTCCTACGACACATGACTTCCGCAGTGACAAAAGGGTCAATGCTACCAAATTTCAAGCTCGTAGTCCAATACCTGCCCAGTTAAGTCTATTTAGACACAAGTTCAATCTCACATAGACTCTTATTATCTACCCCTAACCCTGAGGATCGGTTATTTTAGCCCATTAGACTGTCCAGATAGACGAGCTAGAGAACCCTGTAACTTCCGGTCTACAGAAGTAGCGGAACAAACCATTCTACCGCGTGGCAGTATCATCTCTAGATGCGCGGCAACTACCATTGGATAACTGTTCATGACGGGCTAGTTACCCCAAGCATCCACAGAACGACGGGAGAGGCCGGATTAGCTATTCCGAGACGTTGGAGCAGAAAATAAAATGGCCTCCTCCATAGAGGATCATAAAACTGAGCTGCGAGAGTTATTATCCACGATTTCCGAGCACCATCAAACACGATTATAAAATAATCTTAAACTTTCCAAAACCATAACAACATGTCAACCGAGAAGAAGTTCGATGACCTTCACACGGACATGTTCCAGCTTGGCCTCCAGAACCGACGTGAGGTCGTTGGAAATGCCTACGTTGACGCCGCCCTCAACAACGGCAAGAGCGAGTTCTCCTACCCTGGCCAGCAACTTGTTACTGAGTAAGTTAGGTCATGCCTCAAGGGCTTGTTAGTCGCCTCGTCTAACGCGCATAAAAGGTGGTGTTGGGGTAATATTTGGTCTCGGCCGGGCCTTGATCGCAAGCAGCGGAGTCTCTTGAGTATGCCTATTCTCCAGTACACCATACCATCATGTAATCTAACCAATCTCAGATCTTGGCATGTTGATTGCCCTCAAAAGCTGGCCAGAGCTTGGCGTCCATGTGCGCGGTGCCCTGAACAACGGACTCACCGAGATTGAGATTCGCGAGTCCATTCTCCACGCAACTATCTACTGTGGTGTTCCGGCGGGTGTTGAAGCTTTCAAGGTAGCACAGAAAACGATTGATGATATGATTGAGAAAGGAGAGCACACGAGGGAGTTGGCGGAGCTGTCTCCATTTCTTAAGAAGTTTACATAGATAAGGGTACTTGCGTCAATTTCTAGATAGTAAACGTACTAGGAAAATCTTGTCTTATCATATTACAGCATTAAAGGATTACCAGCGAGTTATTAAAACGAAAAGCGAACTATTAAAGCAAACTAATGTGCCGTAGTGTAAAAGGTCAAAGGTCCGTATTTATTCTCATTACTGCAGTGATCTATAACATATTATCAGTCACCTTATAACTAGCTACCTTTCCATAATATAAAAAAAAAACCTATTATTAAATATATTATATAGTATAATAAAGTATAATTTAATTAGCTTAAAAAGAAATTACTATTTAATATTTAAATAAACCTAATAACAGGGACAACTTAATTTTAACTTTCTAATTCATATTAACATTTTAATAGGTCATTGTATAATCTTTCATATTATTTTATAAGTCTTCTCTATTACTATCACCTCGGCATTGCTGTTATAGGTGACTTTTCGCGTGGCGTCATGAACTGAGACTGGCGGGTTCAAGTAGTTAAATATTTCTTGCATTTCATTTTCTTTTGCAATGGAAAAAGAATGGTTTCTAGCGACGATTCAGTTCATTAGAAGCCCGTCGAAAGTGAACGCGGTCGAAACGCTTAATAACAGTGTTCGCAATTGCTTGTTCTCGTGGGTTGTGCAAGTCAAGCTTCAAAGCTTCCACGATGGACTTGTGGGGTAACCGATGTTACTTAGTATCTCCACGTTGCCAAGCACTTATCCTCTCGTATTAACTTTACCCAGACACTCGCTAGCGGGTATTCGTCCAAACATCACGTACCCCACCTCTACCCCGTGTTTTGAATTTCTCCCCCATGTTTACGCATCTCATCTCCTGTACCGACATGGGGTAAGCTCTTCGGGGTAGAGGTCGATGCTACCATGTTAGCCTGGTATACTGGGTATATGACTGAATACAAAAGGTGTTGAGAATCGCAAATTTTACTTGAGATCATGCCCTATTGCTCAATCACTCTTGAATCATCTTGCCAGCCGCTATAATGTCTGGCACGAACACGACATATAACTTTCTCATCATCTTCTTTGTTGCCCTCGGATCTTTCACCTATGGCTTCAACTCGGCTATCAGTGGCTCTGTTATCGGTCTTTCGTCTTTCCTCAACTACTTCAATCTGACCACGAGCGGCCCTGGGGCTTCTAAGAGCAACCAGATCATTGGTGGTACGTTTAAGAGAACAGTGCGATAATAGGCAATGCCCTAACCATGTTTACTTTCTAGCCAACAATGCTCTCTTCGCAAGTGGTGGTGTCATCGGATGCATGATCGTCCCTTGGTTGTTGGACCGTTGTGGCCGACGTCTTGCCATCCAAACCACCTGCGTTATCTGCATCATTTCAGCCATCATACAAGCTGCTTCCGTCCATACCGCAATGTTGCTCATCGGTCGCTTCGTCAATGGCATCGGGGTTGGCATGATCGATGTGGCTGTACCAATTTACCAGTCTGAGATTTCTCCCGCAACTGTCAGAGGTCGAATGGTCGGCTCTCATGGATTTTTGGTGGTCTGCGGCTATGTAAGTTGTATCCCAGGACTTTACAAGGTCCGTCGGTTAACCCTCTCTTAGGCAATGGCTGGATGGGTTGGCTACGGATGCTTCTTCATTACCAATCAGGCTCTTCAGTGGCGTCTTTGCCTTGCGTTCCAGATCATCGCCCCTCTCCTGCTTGGAGTCGGATCCCCCTGGATGCCTGAATCTCCGCGATGGCTGTGCAAGGTTGACAGAGCTACCGAAGCGCTGAGAGTACTTGAGAAACTGCACCCTAGCTCAGAGAGACATCCAGAGGGACACTCTTTCGCTGAGCATGAGCTCCACCAGATTCACAACCAGCTCGAGATTGAAAAGCGACAAAACACTGCGACAGGATGGAGGGAGACTTTCTCAAGGCCCTCGTATCGCAAGAGACTTTTTTATGGATTCTTTGTTCAGTAAGTGCCTCTTACTCACTTGAATAATACAAATGCTAACCTTGATGAAGATGCGTTGCGCAATCGACTGGTGTTCTCGTCGTCAACAACTACCAAATACTCCTTTACGATGGTCTCGGCCTACGAGGCTCAATCGCCCTCATGCTCTACGCCTGCTATAACTCTCTTGCCGCTTTCATGAACTGGGTTAACAGTTTGATCCTGGACCGCTTCGGAAGAATCCGCATTATGGTTGTCGGCCTCATCGGATGCTCCCTGTCTCTATGTGGCTTCACTGCCATGGTTGCTGAGTTTGTGGGTACATCTAACAAAGTGGGAAACGGATTTGGCGTCTTCTTTCTCTACCTCTTTGTTTTCTTCTACGGAGGCACGATGGATGCTTCTTCCTATGTCTATTGCGCCGAGATCTTCCCAACCTCGATCCGAGCCCAAGGCGTTGGTTTCAGCGTGGCTGGTCTATTCATGATGACCCTGATCTATACTCAGACTGCTCCTACTGCATTTGAGAACGTAGGTTGGAAATATTATCTGGTTTTCATTATCATTCCCTGGATTGGTGCATTCGTCATGCACAAATACTTTCCGGAGACTGCCGGGCTCTCGCTTGAGGATATCGCCGTCTTGTTTGGCGATGAGGCGGCTGTCAATGAGAATGGCTCTAGCGAAAAGTCGGCCCAAGCCTCTGTCGTACAAGAGGAGATTAGCGGTGGTGGCGAAGTGGCCAACAACGAGAAAAGCTCCAACTCCCAACAGGTTACAGGAGCCTGAGTCTCCAATACATCTAAGCAGCCAACTATGATGTCACAAGTTATTAAATGGGCTTCTGTTATATCAAATATGGAAGTTGCCAGACTGGGTATATATTCTAATGAAGTCGTTAGTCTGCATCAATATATACAATACTCAGTTAATCCAGAACTGGCCCAAGTAAAAGAAAATTCTAGAATATTCAATATTATTTAGTCCTTGATTATTGACCATAACCTTTCTTACTTTGGGGAACATTTGTTTTGAGTGGAGACTGATGTACTCCAATCTTCCTCCACACCCCCCCCATCGTTATTACCCCAACTCCGTTCCGACTTTTGTCCATGCTGCAAGACTCAACTCAACTGGCACACGAGAAGACTGGCCCCGCAGATAAGATCTAGGTCAATATTCCCCTGCAACCACACATCAATCATCACCCTCCAGATTACCATGTCTCAAGTACAGACCGCCGCTGTGGTTGAGCAGTTCGGCAAGCCATACACGTTCAAGCAGATCCCACGCCCAACAGAACTCGAAGGCAAAGATATCCTTATAAAGGTCCTCGCTGCTTCATACTGCCACACAGACGCCATTTTCGCCGCCGGTCTTCTGTCGCAGGACCTCCCTCGCATTGGATGCCATGAGTTTGCTGGAGAGGTGATTGCGCTCGGGCCAGATGTCTCAATTCACCGCGGGGTTGCTGTGGGCACTAGGGTCGGAGTTCCAGGCAGGGCATACCATCCCTGTGGGACTTGCTATGAGTGTACACACCCCGGCCAGGATAGCATGGGATACTCTCCTTACTGTCCTCGCTCTGGAAACTTGGGATTGACCAGGGATGGTGGCTTCCAAGAATATTGCCTTGTGGACAGTCGACAAGTTGCGGTCCTGCCCGAGAGTTTGTCACCAACACAAGCAGCACCGCTAATGTGCGCTGGACTTACGATTTGGAGTGCACTTCAACATGAAAAAGTGCAGAAAGCTCAGCGAGTTGGAATTATAGGTGCTGGAGGTGGACTGGGTCATATCGGAGTGCAGTTCGCAGCTCATCTCGGCAAGGATGTTTTGGCCATTGATGCCACAGACCAGGCAATTGACCTGATAAATAAAGTCAAGAACAATCTCGGTGAGGCTGGAAAAAGGGTATACATCGCTGACGCCCGCAAAGAGGACTCGAATGTCTTGGAGGCAATGATTCAGCCAGCTAGTGACGCGCCACCTTCCGAAGTCGGTCTTGACGCAGTCATCCTCCTTCCGGAGTCGCAAAAGGCATTTGATGCGGGAATGAAGCTCCTTAGAAACCACGGAACAATGGTTGTTGTGAGCTTTCCAAGTAGCAAGCTTCAAGTCAGCGCGCATGATCTTGTATTTCGGGACATTGCGGTAGTTGGCAGCCTAGTGGGAAGAAACCATCAGCTGAGAGAGATGCTGTACTTTGTTGTACAGAACAAGGTGGAAGTTCAGGTCAAGACGTTTGCATTTGATCAATTGAATGAACTAGCAGGGCCTGAGCACCAAGCAGAGGGTGGAAAGCTAGTTATTGATATGAGCCTTGAGAGAGCTAGATAGACAAAAAAGACCTCGTTTCTTTACAATTCCTTGATTAGACTTAGTCAAAATTAACAAAATTTAGAAAGAATTCAGTTTTGACAGAGCGGCTTCTATCAGTCCTTCATGTTCAAGCTCAGCTGGCTAACTGGCCTGCTAAACCCTTTCTGTAAGGTGTTTTGTAGAATCTATCAATTAGACACAACCATTGTTGAGCCCCTCGTCACTGGAACTGGTCATCATCGCGGACAGCGAGCGCATGGGCGGTGTCAAGCTACTGGTGCTAGATCATTCAACGTTATTTAGCTGTAGTTAGCATGACGTAGCTGGTTAAGCAAGCGGGATTTTGTTAAGTAACAGTTCATTTTATCGGAAAGATCTCCACGTCTCAACGGAGCATCTTCGCTATGAGCTTTGTCAATTAGGAACGGATCAAGAGCCACAATTGTAGAGGAGAAACCAAATGCTCAGCTCTACCATCTGATCACTATATACTTTATTGACTTTAATATATTACTGTAGCTTAATAAACATAAACGTTCCTTGTACACGGTATTCTCTGTATTGTCCTGCCTCACTAACGTCTCACATCTACATTGGCATAGTCTTGTTAGAGCGCACCCGGAAAGAAGCGTCCTTCTACCACGGCTTGTTTCTCCCACACTCCATCATGTGCAAAAACGACCTCAAATTCCTTCAGCTCACCAGGATCTCTGATAGTATCCCGAATAATACTCAGCGTCTTCTCTGCTTGGGCTTTATCTTGATGAATGCAACAAGTCACTCCTGGGTATGCCTCATCCGCCCACGTCGCAATGTCCTTCTCCCTTGTCAACAGCCGTCCATCATGGCACGAGTCTCCAGCTAGGTAAACGTGCTTCCCATCTTCTAAGCGACATAGGAGGTTGATATGACCGTCGATGTGTCCAGGTGCTGACACCACATGCAGACTTCCATCACCAAAGACATCTAGCACAGCTTCAAAGCGGCCCTTGCGGTGCCATGGCTGGGAAAAGTATCCGGTCAAATGCTGCGTTTGGACCGACAAACTCGTATGTTCTTCCAGCGGCGGTGGCGTCAGAGGAAGGCCTACGGGAGGCAGTTCTATGGTCCTCTTCATATCTAGTATGCCCTCTTCGAAGTGATTGTGACTCCCAGCGGCAGGCTCTCTCTTGCCATTGATAAGTTTCGCTGCTCCAGGTCCTACGACGTAGGTAGAATTTGGGTAATCGGATGGTGTTCCAACGTGATCCCAGTGAAGATGACTGAACATAATTACGTCAATATCATCAGGACCTAGGCCACCCTTCGCCAGTGACTTAACAGTGTCATGGTAACCGGAGAGCGGTTGTCGGGTTTGAGCGTGCTTGTATATAGGCGGGGCATAGTCTTGGAGGTTCCGTCGAATTCCAAGATCAAAGACGATCCTCATGGTCCTGCCAGAGCGCCTGTCTTTATGTTGGATCAGAAAGGAAAGAGAAGGGACTGTCTTTCGAACTGAAACATCTTCTAGGGGGGTAACAAAAAATCGCTCGGGCAATGTTAGATACCCTGCTGAGAGGGCATGGACAGAGACAAAAGACATTTTGAATAAGGGCTTTGATTTGAACAAGTACAAGACCAGAAACGATAATTTTCCAATTCGCCACTATCCATCTTAAGTATTCATATGGGTAAGTTGAACGAGATTGACCTTTTTAGGAATTCAACGAGCACATGCCTCGGTTGATCAATCATGTATCTACCCCAAGAACTTTGGCAGTCGAAACAGCAGTATTGCCTGCACTGCCCAAGAATTGTTACCCCGAGCTGCCTGGGACAAAAATGCCTAGCTGCCGGCCTTGCTTAAAAGTTTAACCACCTTGATGGAAACAATCTATTGAAACTATGTTGTGACCTTCTTTCTGTGGCCGAACTTAAGTGCTCCACAGACGCCGCATCGTAACAAATTTGCAACATGCGACTATTAAACCATGCAATAAAGCTTCATGTGACCTTCATATGCACCTCTACCGCTGCCCTCATTCTTGCTGAAGAGTATCCGCTACAACAGAAAGGCTCTGTCCGACAATATACACAATCTCAAAAACCTGGAACCCTTTAAACGTCTCTGCCCAGAGTCGAGCAACGCAGGCTGCCAACCTCCGTATCTGACTTGCGTGATCCCTGCCACTATCTAGTAACTCGGCAAGCTCTGTCTCTAGAATCAGAGCTACAATCATATCGAGTAATTTCTGCTCATCCGGCCTCAAGGCACTCAATCCTGACGACCCGACAGAAAAAGCGAGCGAACGCAACCAGTAAGTCATCAGAAAAGCACACTCAAGATTAGAAAGGGCGTGTTGGAAACTCCAATTAAGTGTGAGAGTACGAGCGACAAACGCGATGCCCACGCGCACCGGGATGCTCAATGCGTGTATACACTGCAAAATAGCCCTATCTAGATGCGGCGACCTATTGCAGACTCTGATCTTACCATCTGTAAAAGCACGTGCGATCACGGTAGGGTCTCGTGTGAAGAGTTGCCGATGCGGCCCAGTATTTGCATTTAAACGGATATAAACAAGGCGCAATAAAGCAGTGGAGTTGAAACCCATTGGTCCCTTTGGAGACGATGGATCTAGAGTCGACTCGTGTGTTGCTTCCCAGGATTCTTGCCACGCACGGAGAGCTGCCTCCATCTTCTTGATGAACTGTTCACTGAGCGAGCTCTCTGGGTCTGGCACTAGGCCCAAGGCGTTACGGGCATAGAATATTTGGAGAAATATGCCGTGGATGAGCACATAGTTGCCAAAGGCCGAGATACCACCCTCGTAATGAACTAGTGTCCCCTGGAGTAGTTTCTCGACGGTGTGTTGGAATGACCGAGGCTGGCATGTAGTTCTGTTGTGAAGATCGGACCACTCAAGTGCCGTCTTAGTTTCCCATTCGGAAGCACAGGAGGGTAGGTTCAGACCGACTTCTTGGTTCAAAATCATTGGGGGAACGTTGAAGGCAGCACACTGCAGACTGAAGAGTACGTAGGCCACAAAGAGAGTCCTACGTTTCTCTTCGGCATGAATCCATTCCTCCCAGGACATGTCCCTCATGACAGTATCCTCATGCTCACTGATGCCAAACTCGCGCACCAGCGTCGCAACCTGGCTGGCCATGGACAAAGCATCCCGCACCAGCGCTTTCTCGCCCCATGATGTCATGGCCATGAGGACGAGTAGTCCCTGTAATAGGCGTAGACCACGTTGACCTTGGGACAGGATAGGAGATGGCTGATCATGCTGTGACTCGTTGGGGATGGAGAACCCCGCAAATTTTGGAGAACCGCCGGTAAGACGTGAGACAGTTCCTTCGTAGAACTGGTCCAAACGCCGATTGATGAGCACCTTGGCAACTCGATACAGCTCAATGCCTTTTGCATGCTCAAAACGATATAGCGCTCCAACAGCAGCGAGGGCTAGTGTGAGTTCTGGACCCAGCGTTTCCAGAGTCAGAGTTGCCACGTGAAGCATAGGCATGTGAGCGTGAAAGCCACGGAAGTAACCCTCCAGATACCGAGATAGCGTGTGCCTCGATGGAAAGTTAAAGGGGTGAGGGATGGTGCTTGTCAATGATGCTACTCGCCGTGCAAGAGCTTGGTACACTTCCGGCGATATCCGCCAAGGACAGGAAGACGATATCTGCCCTGGAGCCAAGTATTGCTGGTAACTCGCAGTCGGCTCCAAAGCATTCAATCTGGAAGAGGATGAGGGCTCAAGAGACGGCAGTCTTGACACCACAGGACGGGTCTGTGATGTCTCTTGAGATAGGTTTATGTTGATGGGTATGTTGAGATTTGGGTCCGTCGGGATTTCTCTAGAGGAATCAATATCCGATTGACGGTCTGCTTGAGGGAATGCAGGAGGATGAGGTGGCGGTGGTGGTGGTGGTGGAGGAGACGGCAAGCGAACATGCTGCTCCGAAATGTCGACGAGAGATAGATCAGTATTGAGAAAGGTAGTCGGAAGCGGTTGATCGTCGATGGGAAAGTCATTCCATAGGAACTCAAATGCCTGCAGACTGTCTGCTGCGCCAAGGAGGAAGCTGGGGGTAGCTGACAAGTCGGAGGGTTCGAGCTCTAGTCCAGCTGTCGTTTCAGCTGGGGTAGGATGTCTCTCGGAGTCAACTTCTGGCCTATCTTCCAACTCAATGTGCTGTTCGGGAATACTATCCATTACACTGACTGCTTCTTCTTCCTGTAGCTCCCGGAGAGGAGTATGCGGTCTAGATGCTTCTCCGGAAGGAGCCATGTTGGTTGACAGAGTCATCTCGCTGGGCGAGCCTTGTTCTGCACATTGGATAACCTCATTTTGATTCCCATCCTGCTGACGAGATTGTCGGTGATGACGGGTGAGAAGGTCTCTATTGACAGGGTAAGTTGTCAGAGGTTGGGCATGTCGAGCAAGTGTTGGGACTCACCGTCTCGAAAAGCTCTGCCCACAACGACAGACGAATGGTTTCTCTTGGGTATCTAGAAGCAAAAACACTTTAGCAATAGATCCTTTGCCAGGACTGTACCACGTACGGGTTCTCTCGTGCCGCTGCAAATGCTCCGAGCGCTTGAACTGCTTGTGGCAGAATTTGCAAGGGGCAACATGCAGGCGGGGACGACCCCTTCGCATCGAATTTTGCTTTGCTGGGTTTGACGTCTGAGTGTTCGATGTTGAATTTCACCCCAAGATTGCTGGAGTCTGTGGGGACCAAGATGGAGATGGAGTAAGTTAAAGTAGCGGGGTCTTGGGGTTGGAGAAGATTTTGTCGTTATAGTTTTGGAGCCTTACTAATCAAGCAGCCATCTATTAAGCGGAAAAGCAGTCTACCCTCTAAACCTAGATAGCGTTATCTCTGTCCCAATTTTCCAGAATAGCCTTTCTTTCATGTGATTCAACCAAAAGTTGTTGTGTGCTAAACGCTGGGCATCAGAGGTCCATATCTACCCTAGCCAAGTACGTCGATTTGCATCACATGGTTCAGGTCCTGATCTCATCTATAATATTGACAAAGCCCTTCTCCTCGCCCTTCCACATTATCTGCCTCCCATCCCTCCATTGCCCAACAACTAGAGGTTTGCGGCCAGGTAACCCCCCCCTGGGCAGGTCATTAAGGAACCCCCATCGACAGAACTCTTTGAGTCCCCGCTTCTGCCAGTCATTGATGTCCTCCATTTTATCGTTGTTAAATAGAGGCAGAACTCGAAACAGTACTTCATCGTGTGCTAGACAAATAAAGATGTTGGGTTGTGCGTCTAGATCCTGAAGACTATTTATGCTCTTCTGCGCAAGATCGGGGAAGCTATAGGCACTTCCAGGAGCGCTAGAAACGTCATAGAATGGTTCAATACGTGCATCCATGCCCGTAGCCTTTGGGTGGTGCTGCGTAAAGACTGAACAGGGGCAAGGAGATGGATAATATTCGTCCAGAGCCTCTGTAGAAACCTGTTTTGGTAGGGGCAAATATCTCGTCGGGCGTAATACGCCAGCGTAGTGGCAGCAATCACCCCCCATAAAGACAAATGTGTGTGGGGTGGTACGCGCCAGACCGCAAATGTGTCCTATTGCGTGCTGATTAGGGGAGTCAGTATGTAATCTATACCAAGAATGGCCGGCCATTGTGGTGCGACTTACACCTGGGACGTCCAGGAGGTAAAAAGAGCCGTCACCAAAATAATCAAAAGCTGGGAACCCAGCAACATTCATTGTGAAATCCGGCTCATGAATCCGATGGCCCCTGCACAAAGTTTTCAGCAATTTTGATCGGCCGTTCCTGTGAGTTGACTTACTCTAGGTCTCTTGCTAGCACGGGACTATCGGGATTCTCTGGCCACCCAGGCACAAAGTTTTGAGTGAAGCCAGGCCCAACAACAATATCCGTTGACGCTGGAAACTTGGAACCGTCGCCGACATGGTCCCAGTGCCAGTGACTCCAGACAATGGCCTCTATCAACATCAGCACGAAAACGTACGGAAATGAAGGAAAGCTTATTATACTTAGGTTGTCCAGATCGAACCCCTGGTTGACAAGGATCTCATCTACCCCAGATTTAATCTCAAGGCCGGGGACGTGGCTACCAATCATCTTTGATGTTTGCGGCGACGAATTCCAAAAGTCTTTGCGAGAACCGCAATCAAAGAGGATAAACTCCCCATCGTGCTCTAATAAGAAACACAATGTCTTAAAATTGAGCCTCTCATGGTTCTTGATCTGTGGCTGCACGAACGCGTTAGCGTCGCAGGACATGCGTGTTGTGGTGTCTATAGCCTGGACGCGAACCGTCTTGGAGGACGATGGCAGCTCCAAGGTCGGGGTCTTTTCTGATTTGATGTCACCCATGATACCCTATACAGCTGATGATTAGTGTAGGTTGATCACAAGCCAAAGACTAATGCGTGAGGCGGGTGTCTTGCTGGGCATTTATACTTCTCTGTTTCCCCTCACTCTAACCCTAGTCCGGGGTACTTCCACAATTAGAGTTCAGTAAAACCCCCTGTCTCCTTATCTTCGTCGGGTCTGGGGTAATGGAGGTGAAAACTCCTGTTGTCGTCTAGTCACCCTCAAAGACGTCTGTTCTTGTGCGTGGGTTCTGCAGATGAGATATGCTCAAGCGACTAAGAAAAATTATCGTTTACAGCACTGCCTACCCATAATTTAGTCCTACTGACTAGGTAATCCGCTGTTACAGAACAACTACACAAGCCTCAAATGGCAATTCAGTATACTGACAGCGTCTAGGTCTATTAGTAACATACTGAATATCTACTGTCATATATTCAAAGGCTCTCTTTTGTTACACAAGCTCCAAATCCTGAATCCTCTTCCTCTCGTCATAATCTTCTGTACTCAAGGGCGTCATAAGGGCACCAGCTGTTCGAGTATAAAATACTCCATTGTTAGGTCGCACATAGTAAACAACCCAATCTCCCTGGGGTCTAGCGCTTGAATTAGATAGTTCCATAAGATCAATAGACGATCCAGGAGGCTCCGGTATCATTCCTTCAGTGAAAACGGACAAAGCAGTCCCGAAAGTAACCAAAGCTTTGTCAGGACAAGACGTATTTAATATGATGCTCTGGTGCGTATGTCAGCTAGAGTCTAGACGGTCAAGGCTATACCGCATACCAAGGTCGACCATTCATTCGCCACGGGCTGATCAGGTGAGACAATTCGAAGTTCATCTTTACCCGGAGCCGGGAATTCATGCATCTCACCAAGATATTTTTCCCATGGCAACTCGGCCACATGGCTAAGTGTCTTGAAAACGGAATGCGAGAGTCCATGCAATGTTTGCATCAAGACGACGGCCGCTGCATTGGCATCATCGTTCTTTTGTGCTTTGTAACCTTGAGGCTATTGAATTACCAAGTTATGTCAGCCATGTACTGATTTCTACCATCCCTGTAGACCTACAATGTCCTTGAAAGGTAGTTTTCGGATCAAGGGAGGAAGATCATGGATCAGGAGTCCTGTGTCACCACGGGCAACTGCTTCCCTGACGGCAGAAAGACCAGTGAAGTCGTCTAGCGATTCATATCTTAGTGATAACATGGTGAATACTATCTTCCAATGCACTTGAGAAAGAAGTAATGATTTCTTTGCTAATCTCGGCCGATTTAGATAATGTCCCAGCTAGCGCCATGAACCCTTTTTGTTATAGCCTCCACTCACCACCCACAGTACTAAACAGGGGCTGGAGAAAGTATTCCCAGCGCTGACAAAGCACATGGTGTGGTGGATAATTGGAGAGTTTATTCCAAAGCCCTAATTCGCAGCTCGGGATTCAGACGCATATTTGTGTCACCATGTAGCCAAAGAAGTGAAGCACTCATACGCTTGATCACGGTCTCTTGTTACACCATACTATCAAAATGTCTGAACAATTCCAGCATCTGCTGAAGCCCCTTCAGATGGGTAATCTGCAACTGAAGAATCGGGTTGTCATGGCATCTCTGACACGCAATAGAGACAGCGTCCCCCGAGAAAATCTTCATGTTCCATACTATGCTGAGAGAGCGGGCACCGGCCTGATCGTAAGTCTTACACCTACTATTAAATTGAAGTATGCTCACATTCTGGCTAGCTCTCTGAGGCAGCATTAATTTGTCCACAAGGTGTTGAGTGGACTTTCATGCCAGGCATCTATTCTCAAGAACACGTTGAAGGCTGGAAGAAGGTTACGGACGCCGTGCATGCCAAAGGCGGACTCATTTTCTGTCAATTACACCACGTAGGTCGAGTGGCACATCCTGGAACCCGAGTTCAACGCGAGTCCGGGAAACCTGTGCCAGGCCCATCTGCAGTTGCTGCCAGAGGTGGCAAGTTTCGCAACGTTCCTGGGGCCCCTGGCTACGTTATCCCTACTAAAATTGAGGATCCCAGGGCAATCATAGAGTTGTACAACAATGCCTCACGCCTAGCGAAGGAAGCTGGTTTTGATGGCGTGGAAATTCACAACGCCAACGGGTACCTTCCTATGCAATTCCTGGAATCTCACAGCAACCATCGCACAGACGAGTGGGGGGGTTCTTTGGAGAACAGGATGCGCTTTTCGCTTGCTTGTCTGGCCAAGATGAATGAGCACTTCCCCTATAACAGAATTGGAGTTAAGATCGCTCCTTGTGGTGGCTACAACGATATGGGTGAGCTAGACGCCCAAGGAAACCCCTCACCCGAAGTCGCCCTCGAAACCTACGGCGGGTTTTGCACAGAGCTTAACAAGCTTGGCCTTGCGTATGTTCAGGTAATGCGATGGTGGGCGTCTTATGATTTAATGATTGATGGCAAGCCTAGAGGAGTTCAGTGGGATCCCATTGCAGCACTGAGGCCAATCCTATCCAACACGCTGCTCTTTGGCAACACAGCTTTCAAGCCAGAGGAGGCTGATGAGTGGATTAGAAAGGGGTACATGGATGCTGCAGTTATTGGCAGACCGCTTCTCTACAACCCTGACTATGTTGAAAAAATCCAGAGTGGGCAAGCAGCTGCGCTCTATACGGAGCAACCAGGTGATGAGCACTGGTGGTAGTAAGTCTCAACATTGTACGCCCTGTCTTGACGATGAATATTACTTACACAGTTGACAGTAAATGGAGAAACAACGACAAGAGGGACGGCTATCTGAACTGGGAAAAGCGAACTATCGTCCCGACACATTTAGCAACAAAGGATAGGTTAAGTCTAATTCACGATTAAAGAGAAGCATAATAAGACAAATGTTTAAAACAAATTCCATCAATTGCGGTGCATTATGCCCAAGTCGATGGAAAGTGACCTAAGCCCTAAAATGCAATCCACTCCCATCTTCGTACCTTTAATCAAGGCGGATTACCAAAACGTATTTGGAATTTGTCGATTTCATCAGAGTTGCTTTCACCGAACCCTGCTTTCGGCCAGATATGATGATGTGGCTTGTGGGCTAATTTGTGGCGGTAATGGCCGTAGCAGATTTGAGACTTGTATCTCCTTGTACCTGTATGAGCCTGAGGGTTAGTAAATGTTTAGTAAATGTTTAGTCAAGGGCGCCAGTGTACCCAACGTCTCTACTGGAATCCGCTTTCGAGGTCGTACATGCGCTAGCATTTACAGCCCCTGCAATCTGGCACTCGACATGATTCTACTCCAAGTTGGAGACAAAAACATTCCTGAGGGATCGCTAAACTTTATCAGACATTGCAAATGGCATAAAGATGGCTCAAATTTCGATAGTCTTTGGTAGAGAGCAACACCCTTCCCTGCTACTCCCCGTTCTCCACACTCGCTCCATACTCTCTACCCTGATAGCAAAGATGCGCGCAGTAGTCTTCAAAGGCGTTGGGCAGGTGGCAGTTGAGGAACGTCCCAAGCCCGAGATCGTTCATCCGACCGATGTCATACTCAAGGTTAAAGTTTCAGCCTTGTGTGGCAGCGATCTTCACTGGTATCGCGGACATCAGACAATTCCTACAGGCTTTATTCCTGGCCATGAATTTATTGGTGTCGTTAGTGAGAAGGGAAGCCAAGTAAACACCGTCGACATTGGCGATGTCGTGGTGGTAAGTCAGACTCATACAACAGGAGTATCTAGGGAACTCGGCTAACAAGGCAACACCAGGCTACTTTCTCAACGCAATGCGGGCAGTGCTTCTACTGTCTAAAGAAACAGACTAGTCGCTGTTCTAACAACTTCTTGTTTGGTGAGTCTTATCATATCCACCCGAGGGAAGTAGCTCTCTCATGCTAAAAGGTTCGGCTTACTAACCCATGCTCTCTCAACCGGCAGGTAATAGCGCTGGCATTAACAGCATTGACGGTGGACAGGCCGAGTTTGTCAGGGTTCCTCAGGCCGACTCAACTTTAATCAAGGCTCCCCCTCAAATTCCCGAACACCTCCTAGTCCTCATGGGTGATATCTTCCCAACGGGCTACTTTTGTGCTACCCGCTTTCTCAAGCATATGTCCAAGGAGGAAGCGAAGAGTAGCGTTATCGCTGTGGTCGGCTGCGGACCTGTTGGTATTTGTGCTATTGCCACTGCCTTGACCATGTCTGACACAGTCTACGCTCTCGATCTCGTCCCAGAGCGCCTTGCCGAAGCAGAGAAACTCGGTGCCAAACCTCTTCTTATCACCGAAGACCCTGTTGCGGCGGTCAAGAAGGCCACTGAGGGTAGGGGTGTAGATATCGCCCTGGAAGTTGTTGGCACGGCGGATGCTCTCCAGTTGTGCCTGGACATGTTGCGGCCGTTTGGCGAGATTAGCAGTGTTGGTCTGCAGACGCAGACTCTCGCGTTGGACGGGCCCACCTTGTATGGGAAGAACGTAACAATAGCTTGGGGAAGATGTCCTGTTCGGGGAATCTTTGAAGATGCTCTATCTTGCTTAGTTGACGTACAGGATAAGGTTTCATTTCTTTGCGAGTATACTGTTAGCCTTGATGATGCTGCGCAGGCTTACGAAGTATTCAGTCAGAGGAAAGTCCATAAGGTTTTACTAAAACCTTAGAAATTAAAAAGCATTTATTTTTATAATTATTTTTATTTTCTATTTAAAATACGTAAGGTAACTATATGATTAACTACTTGTAACAGTTATAGGTAGCAATACCTAAATAAAGCAGGGGGGGCTAAGGGTTATTAATACCTAATGCCTTAGCAGCTACTAAGCGATAGTAAAGAGGGACAAGCAGGGACAAAGGGAGGAGGTTGACCACTCAGAGCGAACGTAGCTAAGTGACCTACATTATATTCTCTCGATTCGGGCTATAATGTAAGCCGGCTCATTTGCCCCAATCTTTTGGAGTAGTTATTCTGAGCCACTTAGCTACCTGCTATGAATAATAGAGATAAATCTTTTCTACTCCCTACTAACCTTCTGGATTGGCTATTGTTCGAGGAGGGGCATAATTGATTTTTCAGGTGAAGGGAATCAAGGAGGATTTTTATTTAAAAAATTGGCAGTATATCAGCACGACAAGGATCCTTTTTCACCACCTTTAAACATTTCCATTTATAATTTATCCTTAATCACTATTTCAGCCATATTATCTTTATACAACTTCTCTTTTCGCTGTAAGTCTTTAACACAAGCCGAGCTTCAACCGAGCTATAGCAACAAGCCTCTGATCTCGTGCGCTCATAATAGACGATGGCCAATAACATCAAGACCGTCCCTACCGCCGACTACGATGCCGTCATCGCCACGGCCAACAAGTACGTCGACGGTCTCCGTGTTGGCAGCTCGGAAGTAGCTGCCGAGGCCTTCCACAAGGACGCCATCATGTACGGCTTCATCAGCCCTCCTAAGCCTGACATGCTCGCTGGTCCTATCGGCAACCTCTGGACCTTCATTAAGAAGGAGGGCAGCGCTCCTAACATCAAGACCCGCAACGACGTCCTCGCTATCACTCAGACAACTGCTGTCGTGCGTATCGATATGGAGGGCGACGCCTCTGGCGCCGATTACACAGACTTCCTAACTCTTATCAAGATTGAGGGTAAATGGCAGGTCATTGCCAAGGTCTTCCACAAGTATGATTAGATTGATGGACGACGGTACATTAGTCGTCGATAGTGCATAGTGGATAAAAGAAAATAAGACGAAGGGAAAGAAGAGTTTACCAAATTGATGAGTGCCCTCTTGAAAATGGAAATGCCATCAATCAAGCGCGATGTTGGACATATGTCCATCCAGCTAATATCTTAAACGCAAACTCTGTATACTATCTTGCCTCACCCTCGCAAAGCTATATTATAGAGCTAGCATAACTCGGACTCTTGTTGCAATCAACCGCAAAGAACTTAGATTATAATTTGGGCATGACCCTTTGAGGCGGACATAAACACTGCATCCAGGTACTGATGCCTCCGCAAGGCATCATCAAACGTTGAGTCTACTCCCCCACTTGCAAAGCTTTCATATATACGGCCGACATTCTGCGAGGTGGGTGGCAGATCCAGTGGCCTGTCAAGAGAGACCTCCTCAATTCGGCCGGCGGCGTACTCTTTGAGCCTTACTTTATAATATTTGGGACCCATATTGGGCATGATTGTGCTTCCAGTAACTCGTAGCTGGCCCTTGTCGCCTATGATGTCCCAGACCAGCCCTTCCGTTGTCAAACGCATCGCCACCGCAGAGAGTATATGCGGGTTGAACTGCGAAGCACGGCTATCAAATATTATCCATGCTCCTTGTATATCTTCCTAGCTTTTTATGCCCTGCTACTAACGCAAACCAGCTGTTTTGGATATTATCATAAGCATACCTAATATCCATGCATACGTCATGATTTGTCATATGTTGCATTGCATTGGACATGTGGAGTAGATATTAGTCTTGGGTTGATCCGTAGTATCGTCAAGATGGAAAAGGGCCACAAAGGAAACGCTTCGCCACAAAGCCTCGTGGTTCCTAGGATTATGATTGCTCTATTTTTTTGTGCGTCATGATGCTTGTCCATGAAGTCCTGCAGGCTCTTTAACCGTCCAACGACAAGAGCATTGTCGAATGTGCAGTAATATTAAAGTAACCTCGTGATGGGGGGAGCTCAGGTAAAGCTGTTAGCAACCTTATGACCTCCTTGTGTTCGAAAATGATGACGGTCTTCAATGAGAACATGCTAGTGCCTTAATTACTGAGATGTTGCGTGCTGTGCTTTTTCACCCCTCATCCAAAATGTTACATGTTTGTCGCATGATTGATAGAGGAAAGACAAAACTACATGCGAGCGACTGACAATTGTTTCTCCAACACTGTTTCCCCACCTCGTTGAGTCGATCAACAAGTAGATAACACCGACCTGAGACCATGAGTATTCTCAGTCACAGCCTAACAGGGGTTGCTCGAAGTACCTAGTGGACGGATGATGTACTGCGATATATGTAAAGCATCTAGAACATTCTTTCTCGAGCTATAACGGGCTGCAATATCTCAGAGTCTCCTCCATTTTATCAGTCCTTGATTATGATTGGTATGCAAGATCGGCACTACGTCTTTTCTTCTCCAAGAGGCTGCTACATGTGGAGATGAAAAGAAGCGAGGTGAGACAGATTGCAGAAATAATTACGGCCGGACTCGGATCCCGCGTGATACATAAAATCAAGATATTAATTAATGAAATATGTCCCAAGCTAGCTCCTCCCTTCCCATCTCAAAGTGAAATACATCTTCGTTCAGTAGCCTCCCATCATCATTGAAACGAACGTCATGGCGCAGCAATCAATCCCCAAGACAATGAAGGCCTTGAGGCTGGTAAAGGTACGTCGAGCGAGATGAGGCGGGCTCTAATCATTCTACTGAATCACTTTTTTTTAGTTTAATGAAAATTACCAGCTCCGTCACGATGTCCCAGTTCCTGAACCCGGTTCAGGCGAGCTTCTCATCCGCGTTGCCGCTGCCAGCTTCTGCCACACTGACTATCAAGTCTATCAGGGTACTTACAAGACTCACCTACCATTCACAGGTTCTCACGAACCAGCTGGTACCATTGCCAGCCTGGGGTCTGATGTGCCCGGTGACTGGAAGGTTGGTGACCGGGTCGGTGTCTTGAACTTCAGAAAACCCTGTCATGACTGTAACGGGTGCAGATGGCGAAGGAGCAGATACGGTACACTGGACGCTCGCTACTGTGAGAATAAGACCATGAACGGAATTGTTAAGTCGGACGGTGGTTTTGCCGAGTATATGATCACTTCGCATTATTCGCTAGTTCATCTCCCAGACGATGTGTCATTTGAGCAGGCGGCTCCATTGATGTGTGCTGGTGTTAGTCCATATCCTCTTCCTCATTCCTCATTTACTTGGTTCATTGGAGACTGACAAATCAAGTAGGCTACAGTCTGGAACGCAATCAAGGAGACAGGTCTGGAAAAGGGGCAGTCCTTGGCCCTGGTCGGCATCGGCGGCCTGGGTGTGCTAGGTGTACAGTTTGCCAAGGCTTTGGGTTATCGAGTCGTCGCCATTGATAACCATGAGGCCAGCCTGAAGCTTGCTTCGGGGGTGCCGGAACACCTCCGACCTGACTTAATAGTCAACTCGGGCGATAAAGACGCTATTCAGAAGATTTTTGACTTTACAGACGGCGAGGGGCTACATGGAGTTGTTGTCTGTACCGATAGTGTGGCTGCCACAGATTGGGCGTTGCATCGCCTTCAGCCAAGAGGCACCTGTATAGCCCTCGGCTTGCCAGATGAAGGCTTTAGATTTGATGCCTTCAACCTGGTATTCCGGGAGATCAACGTCAAAGGTTCGCTTCACTGCAGCACAGACGAAGTTAAAAAGATGTTCGATGCAGTTTCTGAGCACGGCATTGTCAGCCACCTGACCATACTGCCGCTGGAGGAAGGCGAGGATATTCCCCAGAGAGTAGCGGCTCATGAGTTTAGCGGTCGGCTGGTTGTAACGATGCAGTAGCCAGTTGGGAAATAAAGCTATTATAGGGATGTTATGACCCAAATGACGAAGTCATGTGTCCACTACTTTTTACTTTTACAGTCTTTACCTTTCTACCTCTCGGCGCTAATTACCGTAAGACTGAATTATTAACCTTTAGTTATTACAAAGACCTACTTTAATATTTATATTATACTAATTAATATTAGACTAAAAGACTTATACTATAGTCTAAAACTAATATATTTAACTTTAGTTTACAGTTAATATAAAGTAATACCTATTGCCTTATACCTTTAGATTAGTATATATAAGATACTCTTTTAGTACTAAATAGAATTTAATTTACTAACTATTAATAAAATATCTTTATTTAAATACGCCTTACCTACTCTATTCATTATTAAGAGATATAATACCTTATATTACTTAGTATTTTATGCCTTATAATTCTGCTAATATAAACTTAATATGGACTAGTTTATTCCTTAGAAAACCCAACCGTCCCAGATGGCAGCAACGTTAAGGGCCCATGTGATAAAGCAACACCCATCGAGAAACCCGGACCATCCCCAGGTATCCGTATCATCGAGTTCACGATGCGTGATGAGAAAGGCTTCTACAACGCTTTTCTAGAGGAGACGGGCATTCAGAAGGACTGGATCGAATGGCACGAGACTGATAATGACACACCAGATCTTTGTCCTCCCTGCGTTCCCGGTCCACACCCGTGTAAAACTTGCGGCATCAACTACGCCACGCGAAAGAACTGGCCAAAGCGCATTCGGGACAAGAGCAAGATCAAGATTGATAACCCCAAAGACATTCTTGATGAGGCAATGCCCTCCACGGATGATCTGATCGACCTTGCTATGGAGTCATACATGGATATGCAGCTCGGTGTCTCGGACGCAGATCCCGCTGATGTTGTCACGTCATTCAGTATGCCCATGTTCATGATGCAGGATGCTTCCAAGAGCATATCCGAAATCAAGAAGATCGGGATAGAAACGAAGAATACCCACACTCGAGAGCTAGTCCTCGATATCCTCAGCATCGTATTTGCCGTCATCCCATTTGCAGGTCTCGCCACTTCTGCTCTGGGAGTTGCTTCGCGCCTGGCTACTGTTGCTCTTATCGTGGGTGAGGCTGGCAACGCCGCTATCAGCATCGTTGAAATCATGGACAACCCAGCGTCTGCCCCATTTGCTATCTTAGGCATGCTGATCGGCGCTAGCGGTATCAGGGGAGGCATGGCGCCTCGATCTGCTTTTAGAAAGGCTGCCGACGCTAGGATAGCTTTGACTTCTAATGAGTTGAAGGCGTTTTCAATTGAGTTCCGTAACAAGGACAAGCTGATGCAGAGTATCATCAAGTCTTGTAACTTGAGGTGAGTCCTTTGCCAAACCTGACATAGCAAGGGCTCAATGGAACAAAAATTGTTTCTGTGGACTCGGGAAGAGATTTGAGGACGTTTACGCTAATAGTCGTGCTTGATGGGTAATTCATCGTCTGTATCATTATAATACTTAACATCATCTTTTCTTTGTCGCAATTCAGTACCACTTGCTTCTTCTAGTACAACTGCTTGGCAACTCTTAACCCCCCCCCCATCCCCCCATGTAGGGAATGATCTAGCTATGAGTCTATGTATGCCTAAGACAATGAGGCTGAACATTCGTTCGTTATTGAACTTTGTGATTTACTAATGCAGGTTTTCCTCATAAGCTCTTATCAAGACATTGCAACATCTATGATGGTAGATGTGGAAATTGGAGCTTGTGGTGGTGGTGGTAGTGGTGAATGAAGTTGCTTACATATTGGACTAAATAATATGAAGAGCTCTGAAATCTCCGCCTACTGTCTTCTGCGTTGCATCGATGACCTTGGTGGTAGTGGTTGACGCAGTAATGCTTTGAGTCATAGGTCGAGGCATGACTATTTTGACCCTGAGAAATGTGAGTCACCTCTGTATTGCCGAATTGGACCTGTTGTGACTTACGGCGTCTTGGTCTTGCAAACAGTTTTAGTGTTCGAGATGGTGCTGCAGGGGTACCGAGTTGGAACAGCTCCCTTACGATGCACGGTCGTTTGGCGAGTCATGCAAACTGCACCCTTGGCCTCGGACCCCTGAAGCAGGGGAGTCAAACCGAAATGGATGATTGTGTTGTGTGTTTATCAACCACATTTTTGATGCTATGCCGAATTTGTACAAGATTTTATCATTAGGTGTCTTAGATTTGGAAATAGGGCGGCAGCTATTCTTATTCATGTAACCCTGAGTAATGCGTCTTTTACAATCAATGGCCCCATTCTACAGACAATAATTTGAAGTGGGCTACTAGACCCCCTGCATTCAGGGATTTCACGATCACCGTTGTCAAGACCCCTGCTTTAAGCTTGATTGATCGGCACTAATGCTTAGACGTATTCAATACCTTCCAATAGTCATTCAATAACATCTCAACATCTTCTATCTAGATTCACGATATACAATCCAGCTAAAGATCCAGCTGAATCCTTAGCAACTAGCAGTCCCATTATGTCAAGAACAGTGTCAGCTGCGCATTTTTATATCGCTTAAAAGATAACATTGAGCACTGCATCACTGAAAACCCAGGTTCTGACAATCAAGTCTTTTCAATTACACATACTAGCTACTTGTTCTACTATATCGTACCTTCTCTCTCATTAATCCTCATCCGGTTTCTGCTGATGTTGTTCATCAACATTGAGCCACAAGTCCAAGTAGTCATCTCCAGTCTCCAATTGATAATCGTCCTCCATGAATCTGCAAGTCGCTCTGATAAGTCGAGCTGCACCATGATGTCCATAGCTCTTGGGTATCATTCGCGATTGGCTTCTTATGCGAAGAAGCGGGTAGCGCGGCGGTTGTTGCGGTTGTTGCGGTTGTTGCCGGCACCAGTGGTGGTCTCATCCTCCTCTTCAGCATCATCCTCGTTGTTGGCATTGTTGCCCGCGTTGCCAGCATTGTTGCCAGCATTGTTGCCAGTGTTGCCGGCAGTGTTGCCGGCGTTGTTACCGGCGTTGTTGCCAGCGTTTCCGGCGTTGTTACCAGCATCGGTCTCAGTAGCGTTGCCAGCGTCGGTCTCAGTGGCATTGCCAGCGTCTGTCTCGGTGCCGTTACCAGCGTTGTTTGTCTGAGCCATCTGAACTGGGATGACACCACCGAAGGGGCCAGCACGGGCGGGGTTCTGGCAACGAACAAGGCAGACGTTGTCTTCACCAGCAACTGTACCAGTGCAAGTCTGTCCAGCAGGGATGGATGCCACGAGAGGGAAATCGCCCATCTCACCATCACGGTTGCGGCCACGGTCGTTGCCCTCGACATTGGTAGTGACGGGAATGTTGTCCCAAGATGTACCGGTACCATCGGCGTTGATCATGCAGGTGTAAGGGCCAGCACCATCAGAGTTGACTTGGTGGACAGTCATCTCAAGGCTACCACCAGGGTTGACTTGAGGAAGCTGATCACCAGTCTCCTCCATGATATCGGCGGTACCCTGCTCAACCTGGTTGTCACCACCAGCGAGAGTCTCGCCAACAGTCTCAGCAGAGGCGCCACGGAAGCGAGTAGCATCGGTCTGGAAAGGACGGCGTCGGGTGCCATCACGAGGAGTGGAGGTGTCAACACCGAGAGCCATGCCAGAGCCGCCAGCATCGCCAACAGCGTTGGTGATGACACTGTGAGCAGCGGCGAGGTCGGCGGCGACGAAAAGGGCCCAGACGAGGTTCTTGATGGGAGCCATTGTGATTATTGTGAGTGTTGATGAGGTAGGAAGGAGGAGTTGGTTGATTAAGAGAGAAGAGGTAAAAGAGCAAAAAGTAGTTGTAATTAAAAGACCTGACCGGCAGGAGGAGAAGGTGAGGAAGAGAGAAGAGTGGTTGTTGTGTTTGATGAGTTGATTGTGATGATGAGAATTGATAATGGAGAGACAATGAACATCCTTATATAGAGAATCCAAGCAAGCGTTTCTCTCTATCAATGGCTGTGTTACCATTCACATTTTTTCACGAGGCAACAGCCAAGCCAATACGCGACACTACCCAAAACACCCAAGAGGTTCACAATGGCAATTCTGAATCTTCAGAAACATATAACTCACAGACAATTAACACACGCTTGGACTCGACGTCAAGAAACATATCACGACACAACCTCAATTACGCTTTGGCCTTCCCCGCCAAGACCCGGAATGCTCGTCTCCCGGCATAAACCCTCGAGCACAGCCTCACTCAAACGAAACGTTCCAACGGCTCTAGGTCGATAGACCAGTCGCAGAAAGTCAATTGGGGTGTAAAACGTAAAACGCATTGATAGCTGCGCCCTCGGATCATGATCGACAACTGGCATCGCAGCTGTCTCACTGGGGGGGCACGTGAAACCCATAGCAGGCTCTGTATTATCTTCAATAGACATAGAATAACCTGTCATGTTCGCCAAGTTCCGAGATCTGCCGCAGTGGGGGAACTCTTCGTTTCGATCCTGAGGAGCCAATCGCATATTGCGAACGGTGTTCAAGGGGTCATGACCCTTGCGCCAGGTGATGTTTCAGGAGGTTTGAGGCGAAGACGACTTGGCGCAAAAGGTCTTGACGATATTTCTAAATTGAAGAGGCACTAAACTAATTCTTATTGGCTATATCATAGATAATATGATATAGGTAACGCCACACAGCGGAATGACACTATCGTGATCTACCCTACAAGCGAATGCGAATGACCCATTTCAGGCTTCGTTAGGAAGCAGATCCAATTGAGAGCTCCCTGTTATTTATGTGACTAGCTGTGAGTGCAATATTTACAATTCAGAGATACAATGTGATTGAAATTAAATTCAAATAGATGGTAATAAAATTGATGTGTTTGCAAACGCATCAGCGCAAAGGCTTTATAAACTTAAGCAAGTAAAGAAGAATGTATTGATTCTCGAATTGACGACCCTCCACAAAATAATCTCGTTTCAAATATCTACTTGATTAATGAAAGTCCATTGTCCTCTTCGTTATAGTGTACGTAAAGTCATAGATCATCCGAAAGGACAAAATGAGTTGTGATTGAGTGGACATGTCCACTAGAGATGATCTACCCTGGATGTTAGTAGATGAGAGCCAAAGTTTCGAATAACCCACTGCCATATTTGTGGGTACATTCACACGCCACATTTTTATCAGTGCCACCGTTGTGGTTGCCGAATACGTTGCAACCGCATGATTTGCAAGCGCCGTAGCCTTGATTGACTAGCTGGGAGTCTTGAGCTATAGCCATGATGTTGATTTGTAGTAGATGAGTGAGATAAAAGTAACGATAGGTGACTGGTAGGGTAGGTGTATGTTTACGATGGAGTCTGATTCCTGTACTTAGCTGTGGGTTGATGGGTTTATATATATTTTTCGAGGTCAATAAATCACCACATGATCTGACAATCACTTTATGGTCAGTGAAGACTCTACCGCAGTGGCACAATTAAGATAACCAATAATAACTGATGAATATGCTCAGATGATAAAAATCATTTGTGAATGTCATTGCGAACAACAGATGATTACCGTCCAACTACTTTCTTTGGGACCACCATTACACAAGGCTCGGATAGAAGCGGCAGTCATATGTTAATTGGGCATTGAAAACAAGGCTACTACGCAGTGGATGTTACATTGAAAGGCAATAAAATGTCAACGTGAGACTTAATACTACACCAGTCTGACCTCTTGAATGCGGGCACCAATTATACAAGTAACAGCTGCACCAGAGGCTGCATAATGTGAATTCTACATAGTCAGCAGAAAAAGTGAAATGTGAAGATGTGATGACAAGCTCTTGGCACTGAGTTCAGTAAGTAAGGAAGTGTTTCAGTGATCCTTGTTTTCCTGTCTGGCACGGAGGAAATTCCGTCTTTCAAGGGAGGGTTACAATGAACAGAATGATCCCTGCTCGATTAGTCTTGTCGGCTATCTTTGCTGGGGTTGTTCTGGACAAAGATAAGATGCAAGATAAGATAATGTGATAAGCCAACAGACAAAGCTCCCAGCCATATCAAAGTGAGAACGCGATTAGAATGACACTTGATGGGAAGATTGTATGAACCCACATGATTGTGCACGTGATACCCTCCACGCTCAACCAGTCGAGGCTACGTCGAGCAGCATTACTAGAAGAGTGGAGCTATTATAAGCAATAGCAACACGTAGTCTAGACTTATCAATCATGAAATCCATTAGAGTCTCATTCAAAAGCTTGAGTCAGTGTGCTTTGACTGGGTTTCATATCAAACATGTCATTGTTCTAGATAGGTGGTCTCAGATTTGGAACAGAGCGCTAAACGGAAACAGATAAGTCATCGCAATTTCGGTTAGACTGACAAGAGTAACTGACGCTAGTCGAAATTCATCTCTCGTTTACACGTGAAGCCACTGTCCGTCAAATCATCCTGCTCTGCTACCCTACAACTGAAGCCTTCCATCACAACTGTCATCGTCCCCAATGTCCCTTGCAATACTAACAACCGCCAGCTTTCACAACGAAGCACAGTCCACGGCAGGTCCAACAACCCCAAATTGTTCAAAGGTCATAATTCTGTTCCTGCAGAATCTTCGTGTCAGGACAGGCTACCTGCTGGAAGGAAACAATGATAGAATCGTCCTTTGTGGTTACCTTCAATGCATCCCCTTCAATAACTAACCCCTTGTCATCTCGCAAATTATCAATATGCAGCTTGACGTTGCAACGACGAGATGCATGATTGTCCGAGTCAGAGCAGTCATTGTCAACCCAAAAGTTGACGTAGTAACGATATCCGAGGCCACCGGGATACATGTTTTTGTTGGAGCCGAAAGGAAGAGAATTCGCTGCAACAAATTCTCCACGTGGTGAATAGGCATTTCCGTCAACATCAAAGAGCCAGAACCGAGCACCAGTGTAGAGCTCCTGTCCGCTTCTGTTTGGGTCTTTGCAATGTCCGAGATTCTGGCAGACCTTGAAATGAGCAGCCTTGACATTTGACCCGAAGCCTAGGTAGTTCCAGTCCGGAACGGATGGCAGATGACCGAGGTCTTGTCCATCCTTGTTCTTGATCTTGTAGCACTGTCCGTACTTGATGGAGTCTGAGGCTTGGGATTTTTCGAGTGCATCCTGACTAAGGACTTGGGCTGTATCAGGATGGGCCCCGGGCGCTGCAACTGAGGGCTGTACGGTGACTGTCAAGGTCAGGTAGGCCGTAACCACGCGCTTGAAATGTCCCAACATGTTTTGCTGATGGAAAAGGAACTTGGTGAAGCTGGGGTATAATGGATTGAAGTGTGGATGTGAGGAATGAGCTGGTTTGCGCAATGTTAAGTTTGGTAGTCCGGTTCAGATCTTTTATACATTTACTGGCTCTCATAGAGCGGAGTTTTGGCAGGAGATTTCCGACTCGAACAGAAGACAAGAATGTTCGTAAGCCGATGAGGTCACAATGAACAAATCAACAGGTTCATGTCATTGCCAAGTGCCTTTCAGCTGTCTCGAAGACATGCAATTATACAAAGGGCATGATCGTCAACGCATGTTTCCAATAATCATTGCAAATCATTCAATCACTCACCTGTAGATTGATCCGCATCGGTCAAAAAGACCTGATAGTCTGGGGTAAGTGATCAATATGGTCAAGAGGGAAGAGCATATGGGCAGATGGGATACAACTACTAACCCTTGCAGGTCTTGAAGAGACGGGCCGAGCGGACGCGGGAACTGCGCACTGACAGGTCAAGTTACAAGGGGGCCTCAGCTGTGCAGATCACTCATGAGCTGCCCGCCCTGCCGTGTCACTACAAGCCTCCGAATCTCAATTGGCTTTTGGTTCATCAATAATGGATTGTCCCCAGTTACGTGAATACAGTTCGTGGCTAGCGTATGATGATCTTCAGTTGAAGAGTCAATAACTGCAACTTTTCGTCATTTATTGGTTCCTACCCCAGAAATGATCACCATATTGTATGCAGTCATACTTGGCTTTCAGCTGAAGAGTAATGTATGGCACTGTTTTAGAAGACCTTGAAAACCTGAATAGGCCGTGGATGGCCATATGCTCACTCACCGCACTTTAATATCAACTGATCAAATATTGTGCACAGTGGCATGATTGCGCTATTGTATCATTGATGCATGCTCCCCCAAGTATCAATCGTACATATTTTTATCCCATACAGTACCATATGATACAGTGTTTCGATGCTGTCCAACCAAAAGAGCTGGAACCAGGAGGGACAACAGTTCGTCCATAAGGGGTCGACAGCATTGAGATCTACAGTCCGTGAATATGATTTCAAGCAGCACCGGCCTTGGAGGAGCTGTCCTTCTCCAACTTCTATGCCACAACCTTGCAGCTGCTCTTCCTAGACCTTCAAGCCTATCCTAACGTCCTTTCTCATTTGTCTCGCCCTCTTGAAACGAGCACAACAGCCAATAGCACCATATAGCGTTGCCACGAACCACAAAACAACGCAAACAAGATTGATCCAGACAGCCGCCTGCATCCTGTCAGCTGAAGCCGTCGCAAATGTTTGTTCGGCCTCTGCGTCCAGATATATGGAAGCAAATACCCCGAACTGAGCCAGCCACAGAACAGAGATCAGAGCATCCAAGAAGCACCAGTACCACACAGCTGTCATAAAGATCCATTGCATGATGCAGCTGATCATAGACAGTCCAGCTACAACCTCGGCGTAGACCCAAGATGGATGTGCCCTTGTATTGCTCTTTGTTGCTTGTTTGAGGTCAAGTCCGTACAGAATCGCCACGACTACTGCGAATGTGAATTGCAGTATGCGTAGCACAGCGTGGAAAATTAGACCTGTCAGGCGTTTCTTTTCCCAATATGCGGCGGTTTCGGATGATGTCTTCGGACCCTCTTTGCTTAATTTGGAGTCATCGGGGTCTAGTTTGTGGTTTTCGAGTACTTGCGGACCTTTAATGTACAGTTAGAGTGAGGCTACCCGAAGGTTACAGGCAACGTACTGTGCGTGAGGCATTCGACCTCTTTTGTGCTATCAGGGTAAAGTATGGCTTTTTCCTTCATAACGGGCAATTCCAATTGAGTTGTTGTTTGGTGAGCTTTCCAACTCAGCCGGCAAGGGGGAGGGGAACAGAGTATATATAGGCACAGGAGCACCTCTTGGTATCTGAGCTAGTAGTAGAACCTTTGGGCGATAATCACACTATATCGGGTAATTGGGATACAGTGGAGCAATCCATGCCATTGTTAGACCTTGCTACATAGTGAATTCGCTTTGTCAAACAAGAATGAGTCTCGTTTTAGCACTATGTTGCTTGAAAACTCACTTTGTATGGATACGCATGGATAAGCAGCAAGATTAAAAGTGGACAGGGGTGGGACAGTGGAGTCTAACACAGCCAATGTTTGAATTTACGCATTTGGAATCCGTAAACATGCGTCAGCTTGTGTCTGATTTAAGCAGATGAGGTTTAGTGCCATCGTATTATGCCAACAACCCTAAAATAGTGTTGAGCAAGTTATGGTCTGTCCATGGAAAAGAGTGCACCTCCAACCAAATGTTGACTACCTGTGATCAGCGTGTGCATGCCGATAGTTGCCGTCCTCATTTCCCTCGCTGTGTCCAAGGCCTGTTCCACATTTGACGTATAAAGAACACGTGAGTTCGGATGGACACTTGCCCATATGTCACCAAATTCCTTTTGCGACATGTCGTCCAAGGTTGGCATCATAGTAGCTGCATGATGATTAGCCGATGTAGCCGTAAAGTTGAGGTTTATCTCCACCTGTTGTAGATTCGAAATCCTGCTTTGGGTCATAAATAGTGAAAATTGCATGATGAATGTCGACAGTACCGAGGGCAGTGGTCAATCGTTTCAGTACAATTGTTGCATCCCTTTGTTTCGAAACTTGACTGAAGATCAAGATTCGCTGACGAGGTGCACTGTATATTCGATTTAGTACAGTGTAAAGAGTCGGATGGAGCTAACAAGGCCAAGTACCTTTGTCCTTCTGAGCCGCCAATGAACCATTCGGCAGCTTTTTGAACACTCATCTCATTGTGTGCACCATCTAGGTACCAGTTGAAAGGCCCTTGGACAATCAACTGGAACCTCCCTGGCCAAGAGAACTGACTTATACCTTTCTGGATACCCGACGATAATAGCTTAGTATTACTCGGAGCCGTTTTCTGTAGAAATCTTTGAACTCTAGTCAATGCAACGGAACAATTCATACGCTGTACATTGGGTTTCAACTGTGGCGCATAGTTTGGGAGGCATGTGTCGCTCTCGATAAAGTGAACTTTGACGACTTTCTCCAGTGCGCGATTTCGTAGAACTTCATGAACAACGGAATTATCTTGGACGGACAAAAGGGCGATTGATCCACGCTTGAAGATCCCTGACTTGTGCTAAGCAATATTCTCAATGTTAGGTCCCAGCTGGTTGACGTGATCCATCCCAAGTGGCGTAATAACAGTCGCGACAGGATGCCCAATCACATTAGTGGCATCATATTCACTTCCGTGATGAGTCCCGATGATCGCTGTCTGGACTCAGTCGTAATGTGTATTTCCTTCCGCGCGATCTCGAATAACTCGGCCGTGCCGGGGTAACATTCCTGCATCGTTGTATCATATGCGTCCTCTAACACCTGCTTAAATATCTCCTATGTTCTCTATAAAATATATTTATTATCCCCAATCGGTCGCAATAATACCTATAAACGGTTAGAGTTAATGCCCTCTAAATAATAGGGCTAACCGTATCAGTTTAACTATACTATAGTATCCTACTTATTATTAATATTTTGGATATTTCTATCGGCCTAGGTCTTAAATGCTTTTTAGTTATTATCGTAGATGCCCTTGAAAAACTGTATGGCGGTCTTATGCTTATAAACCGCCTTATTATCCTCTTGACCTTAACCTATTATCTACTGCTAATTGTCTCTATAAATAATTCAGCTAACCTTAAATTATTATCTACTATAACCCTAATAGTATACGTATTGGGCTTAGATTCTATCTCTCTATAGGATCAGTTAATGTGTATATTAGGCTTATTATTAAATATTTCCTCCCTTCTTTTAATTATTTCTTTACTAGTAGTAAATATAGTAATATTCCTATATCTTATATACCTTTCCTATAATATATAGGTATGCATTATAATATAATTTATCCTTTTAAGGTAGCTAGATATATAGGATTAGTTATATAGTTAGTAATAGCGGCTTTTAACCCTTTAACTTATACTTATTATAAGCTATACCTAGGATAGCAGCTACTTCCTTCTTAATACTCTTTATCTATTTATATAATAAATAGCTTTACTTAGCCTTTATATAGTTATATACTTTACTTTTAATAAACTTTAGTTAATAATTACTATAAAATATAGATAGAAATAAGAGTAAATAAATAAATAGCTCTATATTAGTAATAGTTATAATTCTCTAGGCTTCTTATATTATTATTATTTACCTTAATATTATAGTTATTTAATACTAATATTTACTTAGACTTACTTTTCTAGTCACTTAAGTGCTCTTAAACCTTAACTGTATTATTACCCTTACTGTATCTTAACTATAATCTATTATAATTAACCTTAACCTTATTCCTAAGTTATATTTAACCTTAATCTTTACTTCCCTAACTTTATCTTTAATATACTAAAATGTATAAGCTAATAAATATATTAGTAAAATCTAAATAATAATTTTACTAATTTCTATTAATACTCTAGTTAATTTTAACTATATTAAAACCCATCTAATATATTTTAAATTAATTATATAGCCTTAATTTAGCTTTAAATAAGCTAATATATAGGGAAAATACTTACCTTATTGTAATAAATTGATATAAGCTGGTTTGGGCTATTTTACCTATTGGAAGGTCTACGACTCTGCCCCCTAAGCTTTAATAGCGCGGTTTCAATTTGTATGGTGTTTTCTACGACCTGGCGGGGCTGGGTCGTTGCGGACTTGTGGTTAGCCAAAAAGAGAACTAAACTCACTGAAGAGCATGCTGGTAATTACACGTGCTAATGTGGTAATGCGTGTCAAAATTTCATGTTGAAGGTGGACAGTCTTACATACCGCATCCACGTCCTCCACCCTACTAACTCATCAGGTTGAACCAATAATCCTGGACAGATGGAATTACCTGTTGAAGGCAACCCGCCGTAGCTCTTCCAACTCTGAAAAAGCAAGAACGCCCTATATAAACCCGTCAATTCCAGACACAATAACCTCAAGCCACTTTCTATCACCCCGTTAAACGAAGTTTTTCAAACTGTTGTAGCATATCAGTTGTGTCCCCGATCACAGCCTCATAGTCTGCCACCTTTGTTCTCTCCGCATTCGAAACCTTCTCGTCTACCTTGCCTAGCCACTCCTTATCCTCCAAAAGCTTCAGAGACTTTTCGAGTCCTGCCTTGGCCTTATCTAGCTTCGAAGTGGCCTTTTTCATTTCCCCGTCAAGGTCCACCCGTCCCTGTACATACAGAAAGACAGCCGCTCTGCTTCCTATGTTGTAGGTGACACAGCCTGTAGGTTTCGCCTGCTCCTTAGGTAGGATCTCGATGTCCTTGATTCCCCTTCCTGACAAGGACTTAATGCTACCTAGGTGGTGCTTCGTAACGGCAAGATCTGAATGTCCGTACAATTGGCAGTAGAGCTGAGCTTCACCATCCATCGGGTAAGCAGCTACAAGAGACCGATTAGCTCTGCAGATGCTTAGGATTAACTCGTAATCGGCCTCTGCCATAGCATCGTTCATACTCTCGTCGTAAGCCGGGTATGGGGCCAGGCTGACGCTTGACGTCAAGTCACCCTGTCTTCGAGGAATTCGCTGCCAAAGCTCTTCAGTCAAGAATGGCATAAACGGGTGGATTAGTGTCAGCGCGGCGTCGAAAGCGGTGTATAGAGTATCCTTGGCAGACCGCTGCTCGTCCGGCTTGTCGCTGTTGAGTAGATACTTGGATTGCTCCTGTGTTCGTCCACTTAGCGATTGTCCGAGTAGAGGAGAGGTTGAGTACTTACGATGTAGGTATCACAAAGATCATGCAACCAATACTGGTGTAGTATGACTGTGCAGCGACTGAATTCTCGCTTCTCCAGTGCTTCGTTTAAAGCCTCGGCAGCGTGGGTCATTTTGTGCAGTATCCACTTCTCAGCCAAAGATTCGTTGCCAGTCTTTGACGATGTCGTTTTCGGTACGAATTCACTCCCGAGCGATATGATGACGTATTTGGCGGCTTGGTAAATTTTGTTGCAAAATTTGCGCCAGGCGTAAATTACTTTGATATCGAAATCGACGTCGGTTGCTATGATTTCTTAGCAATGATGAAATGTAAGTCCGTGCTAAGAACTTGCCTCCAGTACTGTATGCAGCAAGAGAAAACCGAAGAGCGTCAGTTCCACACTGTGGGATGCCGTCCGGAAACGCGGACTTCTGATATTTTGTAGCTCGTTGTAGTTCCTTTGGATCCAGATTTCCATGTTGCAGTTTTTCGTGTAAGTCCTTCAAAGAGATACCATGAATGACATCCAGTGGGTCAATAACATTTCCCAGCGATTTGGACATCTTTCTCCCCTCCGAATCTCGAACTATAGGATGGCAATACACCTCACGAAACGGAATGTCACCATGAAGCTTGATGCCGAGCATGATCATCCGAGCAACCCAAAAGAAAAGGATATCCCAGGCTGTCATAAGCACTGAGGTCGGGTAGAAGTTTGCGAGGTCGTTGGTTTGTTGTGGCCAGCCAAGTGTAGAGAAAGGCCACAAGCTCGAAGAGAACCACGTATCGAGGACATCAGGATCTTGCTCGAGAACAAAAGACTTATCCGGAAATTTTGCTTCCGCTCGCTGCCTTGCTTCGTTTTCATCACGGCCGGCCACCCAAAGCGAATCATCACTACCGAATGGGGATGGATTGTCGTTCCAGACAATATACTGCAACAAAGAATAGAATTAGCACAATTATTTCTGACTTGGCTGAATGACGCAGCCAATGGTGGTGTACATGTGTGATATAAACAGCGGAAATCATATGTAGTCCATGACAAATCCTGCAGGATATTGCGAGGTTATCTGGGTTGACATTAAAGACATTCAGAAAGCATAGACTTACATAAGCTGGAACTCTATGGCCCCACCATAGCTGCCTTGACAGACACCAGTCGTCGATGTCTTGCATCCAGCGGAAATACTTCTTCTCTTCCGAGGCAGGAAATATAGAAACTTTACCGCACTGAACCGCTTCCACGGCATCGTCTGCTAGCTCTCTCATTTTCATCCACCACTGAGGCTTCATGAGTGGTTCAATGACATCTTTTGATCTCTCTGAAAGCTTGAGGACCATGGGGTTGTCCTTTTCCTTGACAAACAGACCTCTGGCTTTCAATTCTTCCACAACCGCATAGCGTGCCTCGTAGCGTTTCTGACCTTTGAACGAACCAGCGTTGCTATTCAACGTACCATCATCGTTGAGAATGTTAATGAATTCGAGATTATGACGCCTTCCAATGTTGAAATCATTTTGGTCGTGTGCAGGCGTAACTTTGACGACCCCGGTACCAAATTCCCGATCAACGTGATCGTCAGCAACAATAGGCAGGAGTCTGTCAATGAATGGATGGCGGACGTTCTTCCCAATAATATGGCAATACCTATCATCGTTCGGATTGACAGCAATCCCTGTGTCTCCCAAAATTGTCTCCGGGCGGGTAGTCGCTATTTCAAGTTTTTCGTCGGTTCCGTCAATCTCGTAGTGGAAGTATGTCATCACCCCGAAGTCAATCTTCCTTTCGTAACCTGGTACGGACAGCTTTGTACGGCCAGCCAACTCGAGATTTTCTACCTCGAGATTTGAGATCGCGGTACGTAGTTGAACATCCCAATTGACGATACGATTTGCACGGTATATTGTGCCGTCATCGTAGAGTCTAACGAAAGCTTCCGAGACGGCCTTGCGTCTAGGCTCGTCCATGGTGAAAGCCTCGCGGCTCCAATCAACAGACAAGCCCATGCGTCGCTTTGTAGCACTGATCTTCTCATGATAGCTGAGTGAAGGCTGCTTAGGAGTCATTCTGAGGTGGGATGGGAGTTTTTATCGTACCTTTCCTTCCAATCCATTGCAACTTCGAGAAACTTCTCCCTTCCAATATCATGACGTGTTTTTTTCTCCGTTCTCCAGAGCATCTTCTCGACAACAGTTTGTGTTGAAATGCCGGCATGGTCACAGCCTGGCAACCACAACACTGTCTTTCCCTTCATACGATAGCTATCTCAATATTAGCACTAGGAGGCCATAGCCTTAGGAAAGAAAAAAAAGAGAACGATTGTCTTACTAGCGAGTCATGACATCCTGCAATGTGCCACTCAAAGCATGACCCATGTGTAGGAGGCCGGTGACGTTTGGTGGCGGTTCAATAATGATAAAGGAGCCTTCTGGCTTTGTCTTCTCGTCCGTGGTGAGCGAGGGTCTGAAGAAGCCCATCTTTTCCCACCACGCATAGTGGGCGGATTCAACTGCCACTGGATTATAAGCTTTGAGCCTCTCATCAGCCGAGTCAAGTATGATCTTCTTATCCCCTTCGGGGGTGTTATTGACAAAAGGTGGAGCCTCTGCGATGACCTTGGTGAGCTTCCCTCGAGAGGCAGACGACATCCCAGTCGTCTGTTTGGCTAATTTATCTGCAAGTTTTTTCAGTTTCTCGGCCTTCTTCCGCTCCCTTTCTTGCTCCTTCGGCTTCTTCGGGTCTGTCTCCATTATTGTGTTGTGACTGTCTGCGCTGCAAGGTCGGAAGGGTATGTAGAGGGACGTCGGTAGTTGCGGTGGCTTGAGGGCGTGCTTTCCAGTCGCGCCCAGGACAGGCCTTGGCTGCAATGGCAGGATGAAACGCAGTGTGGATGGAGAAATATTGATAATCGATGGGAGAGTATAGAGGTTATAGGATAAACAAAGCGTGAAATCGTGAAGGTTTGAATGATCCTAAGGTTAACAAAACCTCAATATAGTATCGCTGACTACAGTGAGGGGGGGTTTTCTGAGAAGCAGTGTAGAGATTTTTCAACGTGTACGGCTGCCATCGCGGATTAATATCAGCCGGCTTCCACAATGAAACAGGGACGTAGAGTGTGGACTGGGTAAGTGGGTCCCGATTTCACCTCCGCAACTCAAACCTCACTTATTACGCGAGCCTCACATCTTGTTGGAATGTGAATCTTGGGGTCTACTAGAATGGAGTCACCACACCCACTCCATTTTGGCGGTCAACAGGCGGAGGGTTACCCCGTCCCAGATCCCATGCCTGGTACGGGTATCTCCGATATCGCCCGACGTTACTTTGGGCTGCTAATTACTATTGAATATAATGTGACGGTGTACGCAAAAGCTAGCCCATGCACGCTGCAAGGTCCTGTTATATTCGGATGAAATCACCATGCCCTAATTATAATCACAATCTGCCAATCGTGCACGTTACCTAGGGTTTCACACTAGTCCCCAGCCACACCCTTCATGATCCGTGCTTCTTTTGGCTGGAAAATAAGCAACGTTTCCTTAAACCCTCGCATCGGATATTATGCTACGACACAGAAACACATATTCTAATTTACCGTCGTGAAAAAAAAAAGAAAAGAAAAAAAAAAATGCCTCTGCGTTCGCTCTGTTAAAGATTCGCTGGTGACTACTCAGTGACCATCAGGTCTTTATCAAAACAAATAGGGGTTCAAGCCGGTTTCTCAAATTGCTTCCTTTCCTATGCCTTCCCGTCCCTTAGGGGCGATCCCCCGCGTCGTTTAGACCAGGCAAGAGATTTAGTGGAGAATAGAAGCGCACTAACATGGCATGGAGCAACCGCATTTAAACTCTAAGAGTAACAAACGGCGCTAATGAACAGTCGACCTGGATCCATTTTTACTCATGTATTAAAGGCAGAAACAAGCATAAATCCAATGGAAAATCAATACAAAGTCAAATCACGCTAATAAAAACAGGGGCTCGTGTTAGTTGCCCCCAACCGATCCAGGTCGACCTGAAAAGTAAAAACGTAAAGAGGAACTCAGTTTAAAGTATTGCGAATAATTTGATATATAGCTAATTGCATTTAATAAACTTGAAAGTCAATAGCGATTAACGATCTAAGCCCCCCACCCTACAGCAACTCAACCCATTTAACTATAATAATTTAGATAATACAGGGTATATATTAAATGACAGTCAAATAAAGTGGATTATAAACTACCTAGACTACCTAGGCTATCTTTTTGGTATCTAATATCTTGTCTTTTTGCGCAAATGCATGCGTCAAGGCGAATCCCATATCATTGAAATTCGTATTTAGGTATATTAACACCTTCGCTTAACGAACTTTTCTTTTCAGCCGATATAAATACCCTTTCGTCCCTTACGACAACTGATCCCCTCCGGGTCTTATCCTGTTCTCTCGCTTAGGGATATTGGATTCCTTGATAACCGAAGCCGATACTTTTGAACAAATGTTTTCAACAGTGCATCTAATGCAGCGCTGATTGTGGTATGTAACGTAACATAGGCACTAGACTATACGTATATTATATACACGCTCGACTGTTGGACTTTGTCATATTTGTGAATACAAGCATAGTGTACTATGTCACTCGCTGTTTTGATCAAAAAAGTATGTCCAAATCTCCAAATGTATGTTAGCTTATCTACGCAAGTAATGAAGGGAAGCATTTCTGGCTAGATTTGCTTTCCAGCCACTTCCCAATCTATCACTTCTTATCGTTTTACTGTTACATCATCCGGTTACGTTATGGGACACTGACAAATGCAGCAAACAGTCTGAACGAATCAAGTCTGTATATTGAATGATAAGAAGAATGAGGCCGGCTATGTATGACGAGGTTGAGTCATATACGTGGCAGCTGAGCATTCCCATCATGCTTTATCAAAGCACAGTTATTGGTCAGGTTGGTGTATCAAGCAGAGGTGACAAGGAAAGCAACTGCATATGCTCGACCAACGCCGACAAGGAAGCCGGGAGTTTTAGGAAGCAGCAAGCTCAATTGTAGGGGCAAATGGATGCGGAGGGGCAATCATCTGTGGAGCATTTCATCATACAACATTGTGCGGCGGTACCAGTTAGCCTTGTCTATCTTTGTTTATTGCCATGAACTGAGTCTCAATTTTCCATTCCATTGCGTACGTCTTGTTATCATTGTCCCAACACTTCTTCGTTTGGGTGATATGTTGGTTTTTCTGTTCACTCTATGCCACACCCTCACATTGCATGCTGTCACAGTCCAGGTGGCACATTGGTCCTAATTAAGCTAAGATACCCTGGTGTTGCTTTAGAAAGCTTGCCTACTGTCTCCGCGATTACCAAAATGGATAATCCCGGTCCTTGCTTTTGCTACCCTATAGAGCGGCGGACCCTTACCACTAAAGAACATTGATCATTAATTCTTTTCGGGCCCACTTGGCACAGTTCAATTGCTCGCCGAGGGGAGACATCTTTCGCTACGCAAGTCGAGAACTCAGCCGACGAAATAATCACTAGTAAACAACCTGCAACAATAATCGTTAATTGAGTCTTTGGAAAGGATTAGTGTATGTTTTGGAGTTGCTTTTCTGAGAATCAGGCAGCAATTTTAAGGGCAGAACACGGTGGGGTTTAGGAATGTCATTGGCTTCACCTGTTCCGACTTGGGCACCATACCCTCCAGGCGAAACGGGGAGTATTTACATCTCCATAAAAACTGATATTCGGGACATTCTAATGATTCATTATCTTCACATCTTTAGGCCTGGATGACTGCATCTTTGCCCCTCGTTCCCAACAACCATTATAGACTATAGAAACACGGGCCAATAAGAAACCTAATTAGGCTGAGCGTGCTTATTCTCCCCGCCCTCCTCTACATAGGACTTTCTGACCTACTACGCATTACTCTTTGAGGCCTGACAGGGTCTCAAAAGGCAATTTACCCGCAGAGGTTGATCATCAGATCAGGACTTCGGACATCAGGCGACATGATCATTACCTCAACCGAGACCGAAAACCCTGAAATACTTAGTTTGCATTTTTTCCGTTGTAATTTCCAGTGGAAATGGGTCTCGTGACTTGAGTCAATTGATATCAGCGTGGGTGAAAACATGCTTCCTGGAGAGCAAGACATTCGAAGTGTGAAACGAGACCCGCATGGATCAAATCTTCGAGCTGATCTGTTATGAGTTAATTAATAATTACCGGCTAAATATCTTCCCCGAGCGGGTTGTGGGGCGAGATCGACGACGGGCCTCATTGCCTATCTCTTGGCGAGTCGGGCCGGACGCGGGCAGCCTAGGCTATTAGTGATCTAGAGAATTCCGAATGCTACCCAGCAATTGCGGGGAAGTGGGTTCGATGTGTGCATGTGGATGGGTGTGAGTCGGGACTTGTTTGCGAAGCGGAGAAAGGGCTTGGCGAGGTCCAGATCCGGACTTTATTAGGGCTGTCACACAAGCTCCGACGTGTCATGGATGGTTTACAACACGTGCACTCTCCCTTCGCTGATAGAACCGTATATTGTTAAATAGTCGCTCCTATTCCGCCGGGCTGTTTTTTATTTTATTTTATTTTTTTAAATCATTACTGCACAGTGACCTTCATCTTTTGAGCTTTCACAGATTATTTTAGCACACGACAGTTATTCCCTAATAAAATCTTCCATTTCCATCATGAAGTACGAGTACGACCCAGAGACCTATGCTTCCCTGCTCCCAGTTTCTCAGAGTGCAGATTTATTTACTCAGAGGGAAGCCGAGAAAGCCCTGACCGACTGCGGGAAGGTTTTCTTTAACCATTCGCTGCAGAATAACTATGGTTTGGTTCTCCTGCATCGTCACTTCCGGCTGAACCCGACCGAGTTCATGGTCGAATACCGTGGCACCGCTACCGCATGGCCCATCGATGCGACGCTACCGATTGGGGCAGATATTCGTCCTACCACTTGGGCACTAACTGATGGCGCCATGAAGCCGTACGAGTTTGAGTTCGTTCCCGGCTCCGAGAGCCGTGAAGAGGACTCGGCCAATGTTGACGAGAGTTTCGTCCAGGAGCTGTAAGAAAACCTCCGACGACGAAATATATTAATTGGAAATCTTTGGCAGCCCGAACAATTCCCTTGACCATATATATCATGGCAAAAGTTGCCCGGCAAAACTGTGACTAACGTCTCCAATCTTTCTGTAGGCATGACTTGCTTGAAGAGAAAGGCCTTTTGTCCGTCTTCGGGCTCGTGAGGCTTCCGTCGGGCCCAGACGTGATTAAAGACGCTTACGAGATCACGATTGGAAACGCCAGCGTGACATTCCCCGGTGGGGATATGAATAAGGGTGTAGGAGCCATGTGGCGATTTGAAGATGACGGAACGGGCATATGTGCTAGAGTTTGTTCTCAGTGCAAGGACTTGGGAGATTGTTAAGATGTCACGTGCACTCTGATGAAGGTCGCGAAAACTTTGGCCTGTAGTACAACATCTCGCTGCTACCGCTTTTGCGGTCATGCCAGCCACGACGGACAATGTCAAATATCCTTTTCAACCAACTATATCGTTCTCGCTAACCACACTACCAAATCATGCCGAGATCCCTCGTGTAAACCCCTGAAGTAGGACGCTAGGAGGACCCTTGGGGTCTCAAGCGGTTCTCTTTGCCCGGTCCCGCGCTGGCTTCAGTGGCTGGTTGACGCTATCAGACGAAATGCAATGTGCAATGCAGTCATCGTAGAGCTAGTCTAAGTCCGGTCGGCTCTGCGAATGGTTCAGCAAAAGATCCTAGCACGAGATAATGAGGGTCTGGTTTTGTTCGGAAGTGGAAGCGCCCCCATAGACCTTAACCACCGAGAAGTTTTAGATTCACACCAATATACAAATCATGACAAATTTTGACCAGCTCTATGCCCAATAGAGAGTAAGATGTAATAAACCGAGCTGCAAATGTTGGTTCGCCAGCTGTAGACCGTCACATGCCTGAACACACGTGTCCTTCTTAAAAGCCCAATTTGTAACGGCCTTCATCAAAAGCCACTCTATATACAATTATTGAACTCATTGCCTACAAACCCACTACTACGATTTTGCAACAAAACCACTGAATCTCCCGGTCTCACTAGAATTATTTGATATAATGGAGTCTGGTGATCAACTAGCATTTTTAAAGTTCATAAAATGGAACGATGCCTTTGCACAAGGTGAAAAACCGTTCCTGAACTACTCGGGCCATATCGAATGCGAGAAAGGCCTACCTAAGAGTAATGTTTATTTTGAAGCTGAGAAACCTTGTCTGGTGAAGAATTTAAGAGGAATGGAGGGTCATTTCAACATTGACAAGCACGGATTCTCCTTTGCCAAGTTTTACGCCAGTGGAGTGGCGGACTGGGGAAATATGCAAGACGTTACCGAGAACTACTACCCTCAGGTAGTGGAACTCTTAAAATCACATATTTCGGCAGCGGACCGCGTCCACATCTTTCAACACAGGGTTTGTACAAATGGAACTAGCAGTGATTCTGTATACTAACGACACATTGCTTAGCTTCGTCATAGTGGCCCTAATACTCATTGTCAGCCTCAAAATACCCCAGTCAGTGGCTACCTCGGGTCAGCGGGCCTTTCATTTCTGAAGCCTGCAGATACTGTACACGTAGGAAAGTCATGTGTTTCACCATAAGCCGCTTCTTGTCACTAACTGTGGGGAAAGATCTCACTCATGTCGAAGTATCGGAACTCATCGCTAACCTTAACGCGTGCGGACATAATGAGGCTGAGACTCATGAGTTACCAGCGTCCCGGGTTCGGGTCATCAAGTAAGCGCAGATACCACATGTGACTCCGGCGCATATGCTCATTCGACAATACAGCGTTTGGAAACCGCTATTTCATCCGGCAGACGACTGGCCTCTTGCCCTCTGTGATGGCTCGACAGTCAATGAAGAAGACACCCTCACTGTCCGGAAAGTCCGTCAAAACTGGGAAGGAGAAGGGTTGTGTCCGCTCTATCAGCCGCATTACAAATGGTACTACCTAAAGGGACAGAGTGTGAACGAAGTGTTATTTTTGAAGAACTTTGACTCCTCGGATAATGTCGAGGCCAAATGTGAGCTTCCTGTCTTAAATACTTGGAGATGTTGTCACTGAAAATGGCTATTCATAGTTGCGCCACATGTTGCTTTCAAACCTCAGGATACCGACTCCGAAACACCAGACCGCTCGAGTATAGAGGTCAGGGCACTGGTCTTTAGTGACTCTTGAAAGTATGTGTAATTTGAGTCGCAATCTCGGCGCGACGCAAGTCCGTCCCAATCTGGCGAATTCGACCGGTTAGATTGGATCATGAACAGAATATTTAATTAGGTGGCCACACAGTGACATCAGGGAACGGTCTCTTGCGTTTAGGAGGAGACAGACAATTGATGCATTACGAAAGGATCTTTCTACAGAGAGAATATATAAACATTAAGACTATAAAAGTGCCATGCTAGCTTTCAGACACAATTACACTTACTAATACATACCTATAAATTATAGCAGCTCCTAGAAACTGAGTTTATATAATTTACTTAGTATATTTAGTTATAGTAAACTTATAAATAGAGAGCTAACTATATAAATTAAACTAATTAAAACTAAATACTATTATCTTCTTTAAGTACTTTAATTACTTTTTAATATATCCTTATATTATATTTTACCTTTCTATAAATGCTATAATATAAAACTCTTAGTTTCTTTTACATTTTACTACTATTACTACTTATATATTTATATCTATTTAATTAATCTTACTTTAAATATTCCTTATAACTATCTTACTATTAACTGGTAAATAGTTTATTTTTCTCTATTTATTATAGTAAAGTATTATATTCTTCTCTTAAAGGTCTATAAGCTCAGCCTTTAGTATTACTATTTAGTGTATATTCTCCTTAATGCCTTAGTATTAGACTTACTAGTATTAATAATTTACTTTAAAGAGCTTATTTTATAGCTTCAGTTTATTTTTAAATATATTTTAAATAAGAACTAGCCTTATTTAAAGTCCTTTATATCCTATAGGTATAAAACTAAGCTTAGCTAGTACCTTCTTTAAGAGGTATTAGAATTTGCAGCTATATAAAGCTTAAAGATAATATATTTTAAATTAAATAAAATAATCTCTACTACTTTAAGGTCTCTTTATATATTACTTTTAATAAAAATAGCTTTAAAAGTAATATAAAAAGTAATAAAGATTTTAATTTTAAAAATATAAGTTATAAAGTATTTAATTAAGTATTTTATTTCTTAATTATAAATTTTTAATAGCTTAAAGTATTAAAAATAAAAGGATTAAAATAAATAAAATATATAAATAGATATATAAAAGGTTATAATTTTATTATCTTTATAATATTTTTTAATATAAATTTTTTTAACTTTTATACTTATTAAGAAATAAAAAGTAATAAAAAATAAATAATTAATTAATTATAACTTAATTAAAGTTCTTTAGCTACTTAAGACTTTAATTATTATTAATTTATTTATTTTTAATTATTTTTAATTATTTTTAATTATTTTTAATTATTTTTAATTATTTTTAATAATTTAATAATTTAAATAATTATATTTTTAGTATTAATTTATAAACTAATATTACTTTATATTAAAAATAAATAAGCAGTTAATTAACTTTTTATATTAGTTATTTAAATTATTATAATTTATTTATAGTTTTTTAATTATAATAGTTTTAATCTTTTTACTTTATTATTCTTATAATAACTATCTTAAACTATATAATACTTATTTTAAACTTAGTTTTATTAAAAGTTTATTATTTATTTAATACTATATTTTATAATTATATTTTATATAGCTTTAAATTAAATATAAAGTATTATTAAACTTTCATATTTAAGTTTTTAATACTTTTAACTTTAGTTATTACTATATAAAGTTATAAATCTAGCTCTTATTAATATATAATATATTATAATTAATAAATAGAATATTAATTAATTATATTATAAAATATAATTATAAGAGAAATCCTTAT